>JAGFPH010000084.1:553039-596375 GCA_018207615.1 Philaenus spumarius
GGCTTTGGGTCAAAGTTACTAAATCACGATTTCTTTAAAACTACTGAACGGATTGGAATGAAATTTGCTATATAGCTTCCTCTAGAGCCGTTGGTACAGATAAGAAAGGGTTTAAAAAAAAATCGAAATCTTAGGGGGGCTTTGGGGGTCAAAGTTACTAAATCACGAGTTCTCTAAAACTACTGAACGGATTGGAACGGAATTTGGTATGTAGCTTCATCTAGGGCCATAGGTGCTTTTTAAGAAAAGTTTTCAAAAAATTTTAAATTTTAGAGGGAATTTTGGGGGCTCAAAGTTACTAAAAATCCCCATAAGAGATACATAGTGTAATATATTTATTGATATAATACATTTTGTTAATATACATTTAACTTTGATTTGTCTCTCCGTGCAAAGCCGGATCGGGCCTGCTAGTAATATAGATAATATACACACATATATCTATGGAAGATCTGTACCTCATATTTGTATAGTTAAACTTGACGATTTTAATGATTTTGATGTCGTTGAAAAGCCCTTCTCGATTGTAACACAAAATAGTTCTCAATTATTTTCTAAAATTCATCGAAAAGTTGCTTTGATAATACGAGTTTAAACTATATTTTGCATACACTATCTATTAAACTATCTATTTGCTACTATTTATATATTTATTACCATAGCATCCGCAAAACAGATGGTAAGACCACCCGCTTCAATAACTCAGCCCAATTTTGATGTTCCAGTGTTAATGATTCAGGATTTTTAACTTTTTGAAACTAAGAATTTCTTTAAAATATTTTTAACTAATAGTTATCTTAATTCGACTAAGACGCCCATTAAGAAATTATAATCGGTTTTACCATTATCAAATTATGAAATAATTAATCTAAAAGGCAACTAATTAATAAAGTAAAAATCTGTATGATCCATTATACTTTGCCTCACCTTGCGTATAACAAACACTGACCCTATCGTATATGAAACAAGAACGGCAACTTCAATAATATAACTCAGCGAATGCTACTGCGCGGGTCATTTCATGTAAAATCAACTCGCATATTAATGAAATTTACTACATATTAGTCTCTATAGGCTAAGAAAATAAAAACTTTTATTCGGTTTAATATTTCGTATATAACGAAAATTTTAAGGTAGCTGTGATTGAGGTACCTACTCTATGTAAAAATACTATTTTATTAAGATTTCAAACAGTGTATCCGCCATCTTGGATCCGCCATTTTGAATGTAACTTTGTTCTTTTAAATAGGAAGGTACATGGTAAATAGGATGGTGTGATACATCATTTCGATGTAGAATTTCAAGAAAAACCCAACGGTGAAATTTGCACATCCATATCTTTAACGTTTAAAAATGGCGGCCAAAAAACAAGGAAATTGTGTTTTCCGATTTTGCCCCATTTTGCTGTACTATTTTTGTTTAAATATTAATTATTATACTTTTTTGATTAGGATTTAGAATTAAATAAGCTTTCAAACGATGTGCCACACAACGATATTTGGGAGTATTTAAAAAAATTAGTTACAGCCATTTTGATTTTTTCATAATTGATTTCGAGTATAGCGAAAAATAGCTTAGGCTGCGTAGGTTCGAAAATAGTTTCTGGCGATGAATTTACGTCTTCATTAGTCTGGTATATAAAAAAAAAACGTAAAGGAAAAACGTTGCAGCCGCAGGGCTGAAGCGAGGCTTTGGACAGTGTGCCTTAATTGATAATTCGTATTTAAATTTCATGACTCATTACTGGTAGATAGTGGAGTAAACCCAAGATAACAACGGAATCTTAATAAAAGAATTTCAACAACGCGCTTACGGAATATTTGGGTAACAAATATGAAAATGGTTGCGTTGAATCTATAAACAATTTTACAGCACCACTCACTTCAGTAACTATGTTTGAAACACTTTGTTATAAATTTCTACTTCACTTTGAAATGAACCTCTCCTTGGTTTGTTATTTACTAAACAAATTTTATAAAACTAACGCCGTTTCGGACCACATAAATTAAAAACTGAAATTGTAAGGTCTATTCCAATTTTCTGACTGGCAAACGGAACTTCTGAGTTTTTTTAAAGACTGCTGCAGTGAAAGCACGTCGCCATTTTTCTTGAAAAAATAATAATTTATAACTCATTCTAAAGAAGTTCTGCTTGGTTTAGCTTCACTTATTATAAAATTCCAATATGTTCCATTGTTTTCTCACAAATGAATACTTGCTAATGAAATTTAATTTTTGTTTAATTTTTGGCGAGTCATCTGCGTGCTCCGAATACCAAGACCCATGATAGCTCCGCTCGCCATTTTGAAGTAATTTAACGTAGCCAATGAGCAACTGATTATAGTGTAAAACTGATTTTCAACAACAAATTAAAGAGAAAGTGTGGAACCAATAATTTGTAAGTAGGAGGACCATTCCATGTCAGATAAACTCATCTATTTCACCTCACCATTTCATAATTTAATACAATTTGGTACATTAATCATGCCATATATACTAAGAAATAACAAAATTGTGTTAACGTACATCCCTCCTATTTTGGAAATAATATTATAATGTTATGGCTACGTGAAGTTTTTAGAAACCACTTAAAATCCCACAGCAGTGAAAATTTAAAATATTAATAGCTCCTTTCCTAATTAGCTAAAAAAAAAACTGTCATTTTGTAACATTTTCAGTGCCCAAATTTTATTAAAAAAAGAAAAATCGTGTACATGTGTGTATTACGATTTTACTCCAAAACTACTTATCAGATGTTGATGAAACGGTTACTGGTGTGTTAAGCATTATCTTTCGGGTAACATGGTTAACTCTCTTTCGTTGTGCTTTTTTTCAAATTTGGGGCATCAAATTGTGTATTTAAGCCGTTGGAGATATAGAATATCTCAACGCTGAAAAGTAGATACTTTTGTCCTTACATAAATCAGTATACCTTGAGAAAAACGAATTTTATATATTCGGAAGTCCCTTAAAACATTGGTTTCCTCTAGCAACATTTGTCATTTCGTTTGTCTTAAAAACTCATTGTATTCTCTACTTATTAATTAGATGATACATTTTAGTAACTAAGAACCGCGTCACCGAGCGTCTAATTAAATACAATATAATTCAAATGGAATAGCAAGCATAATTAAAACACATAATTAGGCCCTATATATATATATTACATTATTTAAGTATAAAATAGTTCTGTAATTGTACAAAATGGTATTGTACTCCTATTATTTTGGTTTATATATATATCGTCCATGGAGCTTTGACCGGATTGAAGATTACTTTGATTGAA
The DNA here is from genome assembly GCA_018207615.1 of Philaenus spumarius. Lineage (NCBI taxonomy): Eukaryota > Metazoa > Arthropoda > Insecta > Hemiptera > Aphrophoridae > Philaenus > Philaenus spumarius. The sequence continues at coordinate 556,325 of JAGFPH010000084.1, forward strand.
ATTAGATGCTTGCTCTTGAAAAATGCAAAGTGTAATTTTCTCAGAAACAATGAAAATATGGAGCATGTTTTTTATGTCACTTTGATTCTCTAAGCTTATATTTGAACCCGGGGACTTTTTGGATTTTTCCCGAGATTGTTGACACGAACAAACATGTTTTAATTTAGTAGGATAACAAGATCTTTTCATAAACATATAATATGTGTTTATTTAGTACATATCACTTCAGTAGCTATGTTACAGTAAAGAAGTATTTTTAACTGGTCTGTAATGTATCATCAATATCCTGCCATATATTTTCCACCAACTAGTTTTACTATTTATTAAAACATTTGAATTCGTCTATATTTATTTAAACGCTGTAGTGGGAACTCACTATGTTGTATTTATAGCTCCCTCACTAACGATTGTCAAACTAATAAGGAGATAGAGGCAATAGAATAAGGAAAGCTGCGTGAAAATAAAAAAAATATATATGTCAGCCAATCTAGTATCGGTGCAACCTTGGTAATTTAAATATATATAAGCCAAAACCTTAATCAATTACGCTAGTGAAGCAAAATTTGTAAATAGCAAAACTGAAATAAAATTTGTTGTGAACTGCCTGTGTACAATCAAGACATTAGTAAAGTTAATAGGCCTATCAAAACCTGTTGATGTCTCTGGTTAGAATAATTGACGTAATTTGATACTTTGGTAAGAAGTTTAATATTCGTGGGCCCATATTATTTTCATTTGATAATGACGGCGCTTCGGAGTTTTCGTGTCCTAAAAACTACTGTTTATTTTGCTACAATTCGAATCACACTAACCATGCTGTAGGCTACATAATTTGATCCTCGATGAGAATTTAAGCTATCATATAGAAAATTTAAAACTCTTAATTCTTTTCCTCCAATTATTTATTGACTTTGATTTCTTGCTTCTCTGCTAACTGGTTGGATTTTTAAATCTCATCAATCTGAGTTGGTTCGTTATCTTTCACAAAATTTGTAAAAAAGTTAATTTAACAACCCCGAAGCTGAAATAATTGTTTTTAACAATAACTTACCAACACAGTTTCTTTATAAACATGGCGATCAAGATAAGTTTACATTTCAGATCCTAGTAGACATAATTAGTCTTGGTACGTGCTCTATGGTATGCACTGGATTGTTGAATGTGGCTCGTGCATATATGTGATGAACCTTGATGTAGCAAGCACATAAAACCCGACCTCGACCAACCATATTTAAACCATCAAGATTATACTGCTTACTCGGATACCAGGCAACTAATGGACGAAATTATAAAACTGCACAGCTAATATTGGTTACATTTAGTTGCAATCCTGCAGTTTATTTTTTTTTTCACATGACATTTACGTCCGTTTAGATTATCTACCTACAAAATTACATTGCATACTTTTATAAATGTTTCTTTCACTCTTAGAATACAAGTATTTATAGATATTGGCTTTCTTTATGATTTTAAATTGTTCGGGTTGTTTGGCTGTGTACTGTTTGTGCTTTTTAAATTTGTTCTTATTAGAAACGTAGAATTTGAAGGGACCAAAGGTCCAAAGATTAACTTTATCTAAACAATTAGTAAATAAAATTAATTACTAATGCCATTCGTGTTAAAACAAATGTCTTTTTGCATTCTTATCAAACATTTAGAAATAAAGAGAACTGGTACACTCATTTGGACTCAATTTGGTACGTGCTATTTGTACGTGCTATTTCGTTTTAAAACTTTGTCCACCGTTAAGAGAGTATATTAAACACATAGTATATGTAGGCCTACTAAACTCTCACTTCCGAAATTCATCTGAATGATCCTGCAAATTGTAAATCTAAAAATCTGAACAATCTCCCATAAATAGAACTTCTTAACTGCCTTGTAGATTTTAAATGTTTTGTTACACTTAAAATCAAGGAGTTTTAAAACTTTGTTGGCTCTTGAGTCGTGACCAGAAGGATTGATGTGCTAACAAGCTACTGTACATTTAAAGTTCTTGTATATTCCGAATTGTTCCAACGCATTCATAAAACAAAATTAAGCTTAGCTATATATCTCAGTCTCAAAATCTTAAATTTACAAGAACTATCATAATTTTATAATTTATTATTAGATAAAAATGTTATATTTGAGGCCTTGCTCACCTTTTCCATATTGAATCTATTCTCTAGTAGAATATAGAAAAATATTAATCGAGTTATCTGATGTCGTTTGTTTATATCTCCTTTCAGGCTCAGATAAATTCTGGCCTTCCCGTGCATCCATTTGTTTCCACAAATTGCGTAAAACTATATTAGGCACAGTATTATACAAAATGTATTTAAATTGTGATTTATTTACATGGTTCAGCAAACGTCCTGAGCCTCTTAACTCTAAAGTAAAATAAATAGTAACGAAAATCTTCATACAAATCATGCTTTCTGATTGTATCATTCTGTATTTGTTTTTTTTTATCTATAATTATATTCTAAGATTAAATTTTGAACCGTCAACCTCCAAAGTTTGGGAGAAGAAGACCGATTAAAATTTTAAATTGGAGTCAACAATATCGGTTTATCGAAGCTGGTTTAGGGAATTTTTGTTGTATTAGGTGTTTTAAAACGTCTGCAGAAAACCGTAAATAGTTTTGTCTGGGCAAATGCACCACTTGGTGCATTCTCTGTGTGGGCTTGTCTTCCTTGAAATGAAAAAAGTTGTAGCTACAATATTAATTGCAACAGAAGCTCATACATTAACGGAAATGATATGTCACATATAGATGTGCGAGTAAATGTAGGGAAAATACAAAAATATAAACGTCTCCATTAATAAATTCTTATTAGCTCGCTGTATGTACAACGGAGAATGCTTTAATATTATTATCGTCTGTGGGGTGATCCACACATGTTTCTTCGCCGAAGCAAAACGTTCAAACAAAATTCAATAAACGTAATTGTAATTATTCGTAAACTATAAAATATAGGATACCTTCCTCCATTAGTTTCTCTGGTTGCGTAATGCATAAGGTTAACCTAACGTTTATTTCAAGTCTAGTATGATAAAGTTGATCAGTTAGCAAGCCATTGCCACTAACTTGTTGGAGTGAACGAACTCGCATTCCTTACTTGAGCCATATCCTGCGGCCATTTAAACCTCACACTTAGGCACTTGCTTTACAGTTAAATCATCATTAATTTCGAAATAAGTTTTCTGACTGTAGGCCTACTATAAGTAAAGTTATATTTATTTATAAAATTATCGAGCGAGTTCTACTTTGTTAATTACAAATTATTCGAAATATTGCGTCGATTTGTTTTAGTATTGAAGTTTGATTTACTATATATCCGCGAAATGTGGTGCATTGTAAAAATTGGGCGTTAGGATTTAATAAGTTTGCTAACTCTATTATTGAGTGTAGAATTTTGGCAAAAGAAAAACTGATACCAGCCCTTTCGAGCGATTACCTCAAAAGTATATTCTCAGACTAGTTATTATTTTATTAAACATTTTCATATTTTTAGAAATTAAGTAGCCTACTTTAAGACTGAAATTAATTATTTAATGAAATGAAATAGCCTGTGGCTCCTCTATGTTACTCGTCGAAAATAAAAGTTTGGTATTGCTAGGAAAGGGGTTCGAACATATCTATCTTATTAATTAATCTATCATAACTATCTAATTAAAATCATATTTTATTTTTGTTTTTACTTTATTTGTGGATGAGAAAATGAACGATTGAAATTTTTTGTCTACGCAAATGTTTTCAGATGAGGATAATATACTATTTTCTGTGAACAAAATGGTCTCTTTAACCGCTATTATGGCTGGCAATGCCGTAGCCAGGAAAACTTTTCGGGGGGGGGGGGTCAGGTCAGGACCCTTAATTTGAATTTAAACCCTTTTATAACATTCAATAAGTACCTGTCCTGGTACCTGTCCTGTATAACTCTTACTCAAAAGCAATGAAATATAAGTAACTTAGAAAACATACTTCTTATACAAATTTTCCTGTCTTCTGAATTATCTTACCTACACGGGAATTGAACACGGACCATCTCGATAACAAATGGAACATGATCAGGAAATCTGGTAAGGATGTGTGAATATAAAGTAGGCTATTTCAGTTTCAAGGCTACACAGTATGGAGTTGTTTAAAGAAGTCCCCAGGCTTGAGAGTTAAGATAAGGGTTCGTGGTCAGAGATAAGACCAAAGCAATATCCAGTCACCACATCCGGTCAGGAAGTTTATTTTGCGCAGTAGTCGTCATATCTAGAGAGCACTGTTTACTTTAAATCAAAAGTTTTATGAATAGTGAAACGTAATATAAAACAAAATCTGTGGAAATATTTTCTTGTGTAGATTTTTTTTTTGTATTATATGAAGTAAATTCAGTACCGTACTGTCTTTAAAATAAGATTTTTGGGACACATCAACAATTTCAAATTTGAAAGTTCTTTTTTCTTTAATTTTTTACCCTATTAATTTAAAAGTTAGGCGATAGCAACTGGCCAAGTTCGTCCAGACGATACGAACACCAAGGATTTATATTTAACTGTTACAGATTTACAGTACTGAAATAAAAATCGTGACCATAAAGGTCGATTGAAACCGAGAACTTATTGTCACGCTTTAAAAGCAGCAATATAACCAGCGCGGCCCTCAACTACAGCTGAGATGTGTTGCGAAGTTAAAGGTAAGGATGAAGGCGAAGGGAGTCGGCTACTTCCTGTGGAATAGTCGGTTTAATGTGACAAGCATATCAGTTGGTTTAGACTCAAAGTTGTTACATTTTTATAATTCTAGTTAGAGATCTGTTTAGAATATCTTTTGTATGTGGCAAAACATAATGAATAGATATACGTTATCTTATTATGAACATTTGTTACTTTGCGTTGTACAAACGTTTGCATATTATGCACCACCTTTTTTCAATAATTTTTTTCTTCTTTAAATCCCTAAAAATCTCTTTGGTACTATGTAACGCAAAAGCAAATTATGAACTCGTTAATTTTTAGAGACGAGAAAATTAATCTATTTGGATATGTATATTTTTTAAACTGGAAAAGTATTTCAAATTTATCAGTTAAAAAAGCCAAAACTGTGGCATACAAAATCATACAATTAAGATTTATGCTAAAAATAGTCCATCATAGGAGTATAATATATTATAAAATGTTTTTGGTGTATTTTATTAATTTAATAATTATTCTAGTAATTAGTTTATTCTTTTATTAATAATAGACAGTGGGTCTACATTAATACTGCTCAAACAACATTCGACACTACTAGTGTTAACTACTTCTCATTTTTATTATTTACTTATAGAACAAATTTTCCCACATACCATATTAAGGCTTTTGATAATAAGTGTGTGCTGTTATTTTTCACTAACCAAACACGGTTATAAAATTGGATATGTAACAAATAAACTCCTCTTACTCATTGGATGCTTCTGAGTGGTTATTTAAAACCAAACCTCCAGTAGGAATAAAAAACCAAGAAGTTTTGACAGAATTATTGAATCTAAGTTATAGATGAAAAAGTGCATAAATGTGATAAAAATTAGACTAAATAAATATTGTGTTTCTAGCTTAATCTTAGGTATAGCCGTCCAATTCATTTTGGATATTTGTAAAATGTAATCCCTATTACATAAAGCCATAGGTAAAACCAAAGTTGGGCAGTCCAATCCATTTTTTGTAGGACTAACAGTTCAGTCACAATCGATCTCCAGTACAAGGACTGCACAAACTTTAAAGTTTCCTCTGCCATTTCGAATTTTTCCGGGGTTAATAACTAAAACATTTATCTGTTTGGAATTTTCTAGTCGGTTACAGATTAAAAGCTATAAGGTTGAAAAATTTCAAGTTTCTAGGTCAACTGAAGTAGGTTAGAAATTTGAATTAGTGAATGGCTTAAGGGATTGCACATACCTTGCATATTAGATCCATTAAATTAAACCATTTAAGAAAATGTGAAAGCAAGACATTAAGTTATATGGTAGGAGTGCTTGATTCTGAATACTGTATGGTAAAACATATTTATGGAGTCAATGTGGTACCAAATAAAAATGTATAACCAATGTCACTTTGTAAAATCATAAAACATTTGGAGAAAATGCCACTGTGACAAAGGACATATAATATGTAAGAAAGTAAAGATGCTCTACAGTCAATATTGTAGAGCTCAAACTAGACCGACCACTTTTGTCTAAACAGGTTGAAATTGTGAAGAAAGTGCTTTCTCCAGCACAGCTGACCAAATTATCCAGCAGGTTGTTTATCTTCGCTTGATTAACTCAATACGCCATCCAAAGCAAAGCTCGTCCTTTTTAATGCCAGCTTATAGAATATACTAGCATTCCCCGTCGCGGCTTCGCCAGCAATCTAATAGGGACAAAAAATATTGGACTAATCATAACAACTGATTGAAATGATCAACTTACTAATAATTTATTTAAGGTAAATAAATAATAGTATTAATACAATGAAGGAATGCTAATTATTTTACCCATTGCATATTGTATTTGTTTATACAGGGTGGAACAAAGTCAGTGTTAAAAACTTCGGGAAATGGTTCTATAGGTCAAAATAAATAGAAAATCAAGAATAATATTTTTTCGAAAAACACTTCATTTTCCAAATATTCGCCATTTTGTTTCTTTTACTACATAATTAATATCTAGAGAACGGTTTAACCAATTGAGTTCAAACTTGGCATGAAGTTTAAGCTAACAATGATCTATCGTAAGATAAATAAGCGATTATAGCCAATCATGCATTTCAAAATGGCGGCTGTTTGAATATTTCAAACCTAAATTACTCAAAACTCGTACATTTTAAAAAAATGTCAAGGTACCTTTTTTGTAGCCCTTTTAATTCCTTATCGGATGATTTAACTTTCAAAAAAATCGGATGAAAAATAATAGTTAAGTTAAAGATAATGACAGCAAATGTACATATAATATTGTAGTATTTACTGTGTTGGTATAGGATGCCGGGTTGAATAAACCAATTATTACACATAACTTAGCTTTATTTTTCATTCGATTGTTTTAACAGTTACACCAACCGATAGGGAATCAAAAGGGCTACGAAAAAAGTGTCTTGACATTTTTTCTTAAAATTTACTGGTTTTGAGTAATTTAGGTTTGAAATATTCAAACAGCCACCATTTTGAAATGCATGATTGGATATAATCGTTTATTTTTCTTAAGATATATCATTGTTAGGTTAAACTGCATGCCAAGTTTGAACTCAATCGGTTAAACCTTTCTCTAGGTATTAATTATTTAGTAAATGAAACAAAATGGCGGATATTTGGAAAATGAAGCGTTTTTCGAAAAAAATATTATTCTTGATTTTCTATTTATTTTGACCCATAGAACCATTTCCCAAAGTTTTTAACACTAACCTTGTTCCACCCTGTATATATATAATTTCCATGGTAGTACAAAAGGGACATAGATTAAAAAATTTTAAAAGTCGATATTAGGAATTTAAAGTTGAAATTCTTTCGAGTTTACAAAAGTCAAAATTTTGAATTTATAAAATGTCGAAGTTATTTAAGATTATAAATAAATTAATAGGCCTACTTAGTAATGTATTTATTACTGAAAAGGGTCTATCATATTTATGATATTTCCTACATTCGAAAATATAGCAAGCGACACTGCAAAAGGAATTCTCATCTACAAAATATTTACATATTTAAAAAATTATTTAATAATAAAATGAGCTTAAAAATGTATATAAAACTACAAATAATATGTAAATGAAAATCATTTACACTTATGAAAAAAATCCATTAGTCCTGAAAATAGGAATATATATCAAATTTAAAGTTTAAATTTAATTAACTTATTTCCAACTTCTTTATACACTTTGTGACAGAATTACTAAACTTGAGACTACTTGTTCTGGAACAACAATCTTGATTGCAAATTGGTTTTCTAACTTTAATTTTAATTAGATTTAAGTGAACTGAAACTGGATAAAAAGCATAATAATTTAATAGTAAAAACAAAACAAAAATTAGTCTAAATCTAACTCAAATCTATAAATACAAATTCAATCGAATTCTTATTTGCCTTTTTGATTTGAAGTGACAAAAAGAAAACTTAAATTAGCATTAGAAAGTTAAAAATTATATCCTGTTAAAATTTACATTTTTTTACTGTTTGAATTTGATTTTGTATCTATATATTTTTCACATGTCTTTGTAACTATCGTTATCTAAATGCAAGAAAATCGTATAAAAAAACTAGAATGTCAGATTTATTTTTTAATGAGCGTGAAATAGATATTATATGTGTGTTCAATTAAAATGTGTATATTAAATGTGTCAAAGGGCTGATGTGTCATAATTTTAATTATATCACTCTCTTGACTAGGATGTAATCCACCATGTGACACACAGATGGTTATATTTTTTTGCCGTAAATTCAAGATGGTTCAAAACCGTGGTCCTTGGGTTGTGTTGACATTCGAGAGGACCATTATATTAAAACAATTACATGGAAACGTAATGCTTTTTGTAACAATGTTAGATCAGTTTACCAGTTAGTAGGTTTATAGTAGGCTAGAATTAGAATGGTACAGTTGTGGTGTGCCACACTTTCTCAGAAAGTGGATCTCCGTTACATCAGATTTCTTGGCCCTGAGGAACTACTCTTAGTATTTACACTGATTTGACACATGCATGTTATTTGTGTCAATTTAATGCTCATATTGTGTGAAAGTCAGTGATGTTGGATTTCTCATTGACTAATAACTGTTCTGAATGTATTATGCCAAATAAGTTGGTCTATTTTATAACAGAATCTATCTATAAATACTCAGAGCTCATTATATCAATTATTTTATTGACATTGTATATGTTTTCCTCTGGATAGTAGAACATTGTAACCCTTGCACTAGTCTAATTGATGCTAATTAGTTTGTCTGTCCTTGAATTGTTTAAGTTGAACTATTTCATTGAGTTAAATTAACCCATTTATTATGCTCAAGCAATTCTATCTTGTCTTCAATGTAAAACTTTGTTTCTTGCAATTATCATTCAATACATCATTTTAACAAAACCTTGTAACTGTAAATATGTTCAGAAAATAAACATTTAATTTACTAATTTATTGAAAACTTTTGTTTACCAGAATGTTTCTCATCTTAAAAATAATTCCTGGTTATTTTAACCAATGTTTTTAACATGTTTAAATGGTTCCTTTTACCTTCTTTAACATTTCATTTGTAAAATAACGTAATACTACCATTTTAATTTAAATTATGGGGAACTTCTTGCTTACACAATACAATACCTAACTCCCATAAAGAAGAATTTGGGATTTAAAACCAAATATAGTTATTGATTCTATTCTTGCTTAACGCCTCATATGATTTAAGAATCGGAACTCCAAAAATATTTGTCTATGGATATAATGGGACCAAATATGCTTTACAGGAAAACTAAAGCGGTTCCGAACTTTTGTGAAAAAGTGGTGACAAATTTTATTTCCAATCGGGCATTGTACGGCTGCACAGTGCTTGGGAGCTGTCACCTTCCCATTATGAATGTATAACTGATCAAGCTATGGTTATATTGAGTATGTGACATTTTTATTTGTCAATATTATCATTTTGGTAAAATTTTCGAGATGCCTGGTTATACAGAACCTTGCTCTTATTCGGTTTATTTTTATAAATAGTGTATAGTAAGTTATAGTTTACTTAAATTAACTTAAATTAAAACATTCTTCAATTTGAATCAAAATTGATTTTTGGGACTATTAAGTCTTAATAATTCAAATCTACAATCAGATTGTGTCACAATTTTTCATTATAATGAATTTTAAGTAGTTTTCAAACTGGATTGCTATAAATTTGCTTGATGACTTAATTGCATAATTTTATTAGGAAACAGCTACACTTTTGAGCAGCTTTTATGTGAGGCTATACTAATGGTGTGTTCACATTGAAACTACTTACTTTAAATCAATGCTACCTACTTTAGTATTTCCTGGCAAAGTAAATATTGGCCACCTCCATTTTTATGTAGAGGTTATTTTTACCTAAACACAATTTTCTTGTACAGTGTAGGCCTACTGTATATTTTCAAAATTTTCCTACAAAGTTTTACAACCTTAATTTTACTAGTGAAATGAAGTTAATAGCTAATGTTTTATTGCAGTTACGAATCCATTTCAACGACGAAGCTACTACGATGTTCGAGTATCCTTCTGAGGCATCTCTTGTAGAAGATGAAGAACCATCGACAGCCGCAAAAACATTAGATGTCAGTAATACTTCCAGTCCTTCACCTTCAATGCTTATGGGTAAATTAAACCTTTAATAATTAGTTATGTTATAAATCGATCTTCCTAAAGAAAATAAGGATCACAATAGCACATAAAACCCATTTAACTCTAGAACTGGCATGGTTGAAGCTAAAATTGGCCAGCCCGTTTTTAGCGTTTTGCAAGCATATTTTTAAAAATTCGCCAAAAATAGTAAATGAACCCCAATCCAAAAGTGTTCAATATCTTTTTTTGTAGAAGAAACTTCAAATATGCCACTAAAAATTAGTTTATTTTGAAATAGTAAAAGTTATTAGCTCAAGAAACAAAAAATGTTCAGTAACGAAAGGAAAAAGTTCAACTCTAGGCCTACATAACAAGTAGTAAACATTTTTTGTATTTTTTTCGTAAGCGTAAAAAAGTATCGTAATTTAGTTCTAAATAGAACTGTATAAAAACATTTATCAATTTCAAATTTTTTATTTTGAAAAAAACAGTTTTTATGTTCCAAGTACACGACTGGTAACAAACCTAGGCCTAGATTGTAACGTCATTTACTAATATATGCTTTGCCCAAAAATGAAATATTATTATAACAAAGTGTAGAGGATAAATCAAAGAAAAGAACAGTATACTTGTCTTTCCTTAGTTTACAAAAGTGTTTGAGTTATATTTATTTGAATAACAAAATGACATCAATCTAATGACATTTTGCCGTCGATAAAGGTCGGACAAGAAGGGTGCGTTGAATAACGTGGGAACGAGACGGAGCGGACGGTCACACCAGACCGCTCTAATTATGTACTTTTCACTGCTGTCTAGACAAATAAAAAACTGGTTATTTCTAGTTTTCTTCCCACCGTTAAAAAGATCAAACTGTTCTCTACAAAATGGTGTAAAGAAATCTGTAAAAACATAAGGCAGTGCCTTCTTAATATCGATTGACAAATGGGCTGTTTCATTGGTTGAGAAACGTCCAATCGCAAGGGTTTACAGTAATTCTTGAATAAAATAGTAATTTTACAGTGACATCTGATTGGGAGACACCAACAGAAAGATAAAATCATGACGAATCCAATGGTATCGTTATAATTGCCAAAGAAATATTAGTGTAGACGGTCTTAAATGTTGAAGAAGTGGGAAATAACAGTACAATTGTATGCAAATTTCTCGCACGGAAAGAGCTGTAGACCGATGTGCATATTTTAAAACGATGATTACGTATGTAAATATACGTTTTACGAAAAAGTTGTAAATACAAAAATTAAAGTTTAATTCATTTCCTTTCCAATGGTGCCAGTTTTATTACGATTGGATGATTCTAAGTGGGTTAAATTATCGATTATGCAAATTTTCGCAAATGTTCGCAAATATATGCATTGTTGCGTTCTGCGCCTGAGAGAGGGTTATGCATGACCTTCTGCCAGTTCCAGGGTTAAAACATATGAAAAGCATTTATTCTTACTCTTTTCATTCATTCATATAATGAGATCATGCCCTAAACATAATATTTTACTTGACCTAATTATTAGAGTAGGGTAAGGGCGGTTAAGAGTACGCACCTAACGGGTTTTGGGTTATATCTCAAGAATCGACTTCAAAATTGTATACAATGTTCTTTATTCACCTACAACCAGTTATACAAAGCTTAGTTCAATTTGAAAAAAACACAGAGGAACAAAAAATGTTTTAGAAAAAAATGTCATTGCCTACTCTTAGTCTAATGAGGCTAAGAGTACGCACATGGGTGGCTAAGAGTACGCACTAGCAGTGATCGCAAACAAATGGCCCACTACTTTCATATGCAGAACAGTCCTCATGCCACCAATCGTTGAAAATACTACATTGTATCTAGTTCTCAGAATAAGTTTCTTCACATCCTGGGCATGTAACAATGTCATCATCATGAAGGGGAAGTTCGGTTATTTGAGCCGAGCTTGTACTTGATTGTGTGATGTGATTTCTAAAGTAACATTTGTATTTGGCTTTGTTTTCTTTTGTATCTGTTTGTTGTTTTTATCAATTTCTTTTGTATTTCGGTGTTTAAATTTGTTATAAATTCACCACAGTGCTCATTGAACATCTCTTAAAAGTTTTTTTTTTTAAGTAAATAATATTTTGAAATGCAGTAAACAAAATGAACTTTCTTCGGTTGGTAGATAAAAGTTAACCTCACTGTGTGTTAATTCAATCTCACCAGTACTGGTCCTTTAATATTTATTAATATTACAAATACCGGTAACTTAAATTTTTCTTTAACCTTCCTATAAACATTATCCAAATTTTATGAATACAGTTTGATTAATTATAATAATTTCATTAATGATACATTATTTTCAGTAACAGGTCGCTCTGCAAAACGCCAAGCTCCTACTTTGCCCAAATCTGTGCCCCATAAACCCATCTTAGTACTTGAGTCATGGCCTCTAGGTACAGAATCATTAGTTTAATTTCTGTAATATCAATTGATGTTTATTGAGGCATTTCCTGTAGATAGTGTTATTAATTCCAATTTAAATCATTATTAGCATTTGAGGTTTTATTATATATTTCAAAGCTTATCCAAAATACTAGTTTTAGTAAACTTTTTCATAGTTTAAAAAAATGTATTCAGCGCTCTTGTGTAATTTTTTACTTTAAATAATCTAATAACCAATGGACTGTTAATAATGAGAAAAATGTGATTTAAATATAATCAAAATTCAAAGCAGCACAGAAAAAAGGATGGAATTTAGTGCAAAATCCAAGAAAATTAAAATTTTGTAGCTGAGCTGCAAAGTAATTGGGAAGCCGCGATAGTTTTCAATCCTATCTGTTTGATACCTGTCGAGTTTCAGTGCACATGAGGAGATAGGACGCCGCGTCATTTCAATCCTATCTCTTTGATACCTTGGAAATTTTCCATGTTGGGGACTGTTTTCATTGTAGTGTTGTTTCTCCTATGAGATGGATCGAACACAAGTTAAAATTTATAAAAAAAAGGTTGCTTTTTCATACTTTGTGTACAAATACATTTGTGAAAGTAAACATAAAAGAAAGAAGGTATTGGGTTCATCCATTAAATGCCGAGGTATTTAAAAGGTGCTTTCAACACTATTCTCATCGATTTAAGGGAAGTTGAACAAAAATTCTTTAGTTATTTTCGGATGTCTATTGGATTACCAATTGGCTGCAAGAATCAGCAATGCATTAAAAGACCAAAAAATGCAGCGGTGCTGTTTTATCTCCTCAATAAATAACTCCACGTCCACGTCGAAATCTCCACCTTCCATAGCTGATCGATTTAATCACTAATAAAACATATTAATTAAATAAAATAATGCAGTAATAACATTTTAAATAATTAAAAACTTACCTAATTTAATAACTTACAATGTAATTAATAACTCATTGATATTAATACCAAATTATCAATATAATTAATATTAATTTCAAAGAATAATATCAATTGGTTATCCAATAATATTTAAAGTTAATTAAATATTTAAAAATTAAATTTATAATTATATTATTGAAAACTTACCTGATTAAAAGAAGCAGATAGAACTGACGCAGCGTCACATGTGCACTTTCGTATTACCAACTGTGTACTAGTGAAAAGCCGGGATAGATAAAACGCAGATAAGGGGAGAAACCAGCATTTGCCTCAATGCCTATCGAGATAGGCAGAGGGTATCCGATAACTATGGGCATACATTGTGCATTGTCCCATTACTCCCAATGTATTTCTGCCTATCCGATTGTAAACAATCTTGGCGTCCAGATTACTTTGCAGCTCATGTGCACCAGGCCTAAAGCAGGAAGTAACAAGTGAGATTGAATCAACAAATTATTTTCAACTACTTAATAAAAAACATGTGTAAAATGATGTACCAGTTTCCAGTTTCTTCCATTAACATTGGCAGATTGTATTTCATGATGATATTTATGGTTGCAAATTATAACAAACAAGTTTAAATAAAATAAAGCTTGCTAAACCCAGAAGTATAATTTATAAATCCAGAAATGCGTAAACGTATTTTTTTAAATATTTTTTATCTATGTCCATATTCATAAACATTGGCATTTTGTTAATTTTTTATTTATCTCTGGAACAAATATTTTATACTCACATTCCTACCTTTTTAATGTTTTCTGTAAAATTTAGTAATTAATTAAATACAGAGGTTCCAAAAAAATATTAATAATACCTATAAAGAAAATTATGCTTTGCTTTTCATACATAATGACAAAAGATTTTTTTATTTAATCATATTTGCATTTGGTTTCAGTATGGTTTTTAATTTATTCTAAGTACTTATCCAATTTAAAAGTTTTAACACATTGATAACTCATCCCTTTAAATTCAATAACTAATTAAATAAAAAAACAATTTTTAATATACCATGTTTTTAAAACGAACTAAAAAGTATAAAATAATTTTCTGTTTGTCCTTCTAAAATTTTGAGAGCGAATTTTTAGTGGCTATGGAGAAAAAACATGGGGCGCAGCCAGTAGATAATCCGGATAAATTCACAACCAATTTCAGTGCATTGGAAATGGGATTAATTGTAATGTAATTAATTTACTCCTCCTTAACTATCATGGGTTGCCTGCACCCCACATTTTTTAAGCAATTGGATTAAGGGTAATAGTTAAGTTATATGCATTAACAGCATATGTATATACAATATGGTTGTATTTTCTATGTTGGTATAATGCCGGGTTGATCAAACCAACTGTAAAACATAACTCAAGTATTAAACTTTATCCGATTGTTTTGCCGGTTACACCATAGATATAGAATAAAAAGGGCGACAAAAAATATTTCTTAAAATTTGTTGTAAAAATGGTTTTTGAGCAATTTAGGTTTTAAATTATCAAAACGCATTCATTTTGAAAAGCATGATTGGATATAATCACTTTTTTCTTAAAATTGATCATTGTTAGGTTTGAACTCATTCATGTAAAGTTTGAACTCAATCGGTCAAATATTTTTCTAATTATTTTGTAAAAAAAACAAAATACCAGATTCCTGGATAACAATGCTTTTCCAGACTAATGTTTATATGAACTTTTCGTCTTATTTTTAGCTGTATAATCAGTTCCTGAAGTATTATCCATTCCTCCTGAAACACCCTGTATAAGTGACATTAATAAGTGTGCCAAGTAAAGCGAAGTAATTATCTACTTCTAGTATCTACTGGCTGCGCCCCACGTTTTTTAATCTTCAATTCTTATAAATATCTCCATAGCCACTAAAAATACGCCCTCAAAATTTTAGAAGGACAAACGGAAAATTATTTTATACTTTTTAGTTCGTTTTAAAAACGTGGTATATTAAAAATTGTTTTTATTTAATTAATTATTTTCTGTTTTTTAGCTTTAAGCCCGGATGAAATAAGGTTCCAATTGATTGTATATTTCATACTAAAACCTCGTTTATTCAAAATTCTTTTATCCGAAAATTTGGTTTATCATTTTTTAATACTGTAAATATTTTGTTATACAGTAATTTATGTTTATAATAAGATTATGCCTCTTTTTGATGCCATTTTGCACACATATTCCTTTTATAAAAGTTTTTACCCATGGAAAAACAAATTCTAGTTTATAGAAGACAATATATATTTACAAGACACCCCACAAATTTACACTTGGAGTGATTTTTTGTAGGATATATTATCCTTTATAATATAATATAGTTTGAAAAGTATTTTTTCCTTCCTTATTGTGTAAAAGTATTCTATTCATTTCTTCTGTAATGTAAAGTTGTTACTTTCCTTGTCTAGTTTTCATTTTATATAATCATGCTTGTAGAACCTGTAGAATTGTTATGCTTGTAGGGGGCACATTAGGCAGTTATACCCCTCGACAGTTGGGTCATGGTTCTGGAGAATCATTCCAGCTAGGTGTAACCCGTTCTATTCCGGCTTCTCACCCTCAAACATCTGAAGGAACAGCGACAACTGTACAAGATGATCCACACCTTAAACCAACACCACCAGAATGCACTGTCGCATGGAGTGAAGGGTCTGCACCAGATCTACTTTTTTAAGCTTCATTTGTTTATATAAATATATATATATATTTGTACAGTTTTCTTATGTACAGTTTCTATTGAATTTGTTATTTTATATTTTACCGCTTTTATATCTTTTTTGTGTAAGACACCTACTTATCACGATCAAACATCATTGGATACATTTAACAATCATATAAGAATTTGATTTGTGCATGATTTATCTGCCATATAAAATATAGTAATGCTTTAAAAATAGAATATAAATTATTTATATCCTATTCTTGAGAAAAATCATTTTACAAATCAAAATCTTGATATATATATATATATTGATTTATGATAGTTAAATCCTAAATGGAAGGAACAATACTGATTAACCCAGTTATATTAATTCCTTATTTTAAATATAGGTACATTTAGAGTTTTAATAAACTCAAGACATAAATATTCCAATATTGTTCAAAATTTATACTTATTCCTAATTTAAATATTATGTACTAGGCCTATACAAGTTTTGTGTAACTTTGCATTTATGAAACACTATATATTATAATAATTAGGGAATAGAACAATCATTTTTATGTGTTTTTCGTTATTTATAAATTTATGTTGTACCACTATATATTTGTTACATCACTATGGATAAAATAATTACTTAAAGATGTATTATAAAATAATGGTATATTTTTAAATAAAGTGAAATTTAGCCGGTTATAGTAATATAACATGAAATATTTCACCTTTTCATAATAAACAAATCTATTATTGTTTAGTTATACATTTTTTGTATTCATTTTTTTCTGTGCATGAACAAAGAGCAAATTTATATAATGTTTTCTATATTAAAGTGAAACAATTTTTTGGGTAAAATATCAAATGTACACCATAGCATTTATCAGTATTTGTATTATATTATTAGATTAGTATTAAGTTAATTTATGCAGTAAAATAATGAGATAAAGTCTGAAAAAATAAAAATGTCATTTTTATATTCTCAAAAACTGTATAAAATAAAAATTACTGAATTTAAAAAGACAACTTGACATTCCAGACTGTGCTATATAATATTCACTTTTTCTTGTCCATCCATGACAAAAAACCACAATAATTAGTGTTTCCAGATTGCTCCAATTTAATTGGGCATTTTAATTTATCTGTCTTTAGAATAGTTGTGTATATACTTTAATTGTACAAATTATTAAATGGATTATAATGTATAAACATACAGGAAATATCTACTTCCCTACCCTTTAAATTTATGTTTTATGATTGCCATCTACTGTCAGTTAGTGATGTAAAACACTTTTCTGTGTATAAATTTATAATTTAATTTCAATAATACAAGAACTTAATATATTATATTCTTGTATGCATTTGTTTATAGTTTCCAGTTTTTCATTTTGACCTATTAATTATTATCAATCATAGATAATGTCATAGCTACCGCTATGACTGAAGAATCTTATTTTGCTTTTAGCAACAGTTGTTTTACCACTAATTGATGGTGAACAAAGTAGTATCTGAAAATCCTGTAAGTGGAAAAACAACTGTTTCATAAATGAAAAATGATATATTATAAACATGAAGGTATTTATTTAACTAGAATCATACTTTTCATTAATTTTCAGATGTTGTTTAAATGTAAAAAGCCATTTTGATTATTTAAAGTATTAAGATGTTATATAGTTAATCTATGAAGGGCTTATATTACCAGAGATTAAAACAAATAATTATATCATTCAAAAACGTTGCAACTTTTTTATCTAATTAAATCGATACAGGTGTAATAAGCTTGCATTTCTTAGTAAAATTGAATCTGCTATTTGAAGAAAAATATTGTTTATATTAAAAGGGAAAGGGAGAAAGAACTTCTTTAGCCTGAAGTTATGGAATTTAATCGATCATCATTGATTAATTGCTTCTAACAATATTAATAATTGAAATTTTATCTACCATTGAATAATTTGTCTAGAATGAAACTAAAATTACAAATTGAGCATTCACATGATTTTCTAAGGTCGATCAAATGAATAGAGATAAAAGGTGACCTCTGCGAGAGACTGCCTTTTATTTTATATTTGGTTCTAACAGATGATCTACTTTATTATGTAGACTAGCTGTTTTTAGTTATACACTTTAAGTTCTAAAATATGGTTATGAATTTATGGTTCAACAAATGGGATCACCATAATGTGTTCTTTAACCAACAAGCCAACAGTTTTGAAATCAGATATTACTATGCATTGTGTATTTCATTCGTATATATGTTCCTTAATTTAATTTTGTTATGTTCATACATAGCATTTTAATTTTTAGTTTCTTAAGCGTGCATGAACAAAATGTTACTTCTTTATAATGTATGTTATTTTTATAATGTTGCAGTTTTTTTTTAATTTCCTAGAATTTTTGTAAATTTGTCTTCTTCTTATAACCAAGCACTTAGTGTTGATGTATATATTTCCATTAGGTATTGATTTGCTTGTGCTAGGGATCTCCCTGCAACAAAAGTATAATTCCTGACTGGAAAGGACAAATTATAGACTAAGGCTAAGCGCACATTGGATGCATATTTGTGCTAAATTAAGTTACACGTAAACACCTAAATACATATGAGCAATACAGATTTTTAGTAATAATGTGGATAACATCTGATTTTGTTCTCATAATGTTGGAATTTCATACAGTTTTTGCTCAAAATGCAAGAAAAATGGCTGTAAAAAATTAATAAGTTTAATATGTATGAAAGAAAATATCTGTGAAATCAAAGATATTTATTTCAGTTATCAAAATTATTATATCATATTTTTACTTGTGTTTAAAATTATTTAAACAAATATTATTAAATTGTCTTTTTATTTACTTTTAGTCGTTACATTCATTTATCTATCTGCCCAACTAAGCAAAACTGTAGAGACCAACAAAATGTCATTATTGATGTTATATCTAATTAAAATAATTATTTAGGTTAAGCCAATAAATTGAAAATCCATGTCGATTGGAACATTAAGAATTATATCGGACAAGGAAGCAATCAGTGTGCACATTCAGTGTGCACATTCATTGTGTACACTTACAGTCATATAAACTTTGTGCGTCTAGCCTAATGTTTTCAAGCAATGCTGTTGTTTACATTCCATTTGTACAGCTTTCATAAAGAACTGATTAAAGCTCATTCAAAAATACATATTATGCTTGTATTTTTAGCAATAAAGTTTGCTCAAGTATTTATACAAAGCCACTTGTACTTTAAAAGGAAAACATTATTTTGTATTCCTTCTTGGCAAAGTATTCTGAAATTCCTTTTATAAAATTAAATTTATAACAATTATCTTGAATATCGTCCATTCTTAAGTTACAAGAGCAGTTGATAACATCCAATTAGAAATGTATATACAGTAGAGCGTCGAAAATCCGAACTAATTGGGACCGAGGGGGGTTCGGATTATCAGTTTGTTCGGATTTTTTAATACAACCAAGAAAATGCCATTTAAGCTAAAGTATATGCCCTTTAATCGATTAAAGACGTTAAACAGTACAAGCAGTAATATAATTACAATAGAGTATGAAAGACTACCTACATATTATGATTTAGGAGAACATGTAGGGCCAACATGATTACACTTGTAACTCTCAATTACAGTACAGTACATAATTAAAAGTTCACTTGCACATTATAGTTAACACGAACGAAAAATAAAAAAAATACTGTACAGTACACTATTGTATGTACGACACACTGTTATAATGATTACACAAAGAGAAATGAATGAACTTTCTGTATGTTTACGCTGTGTGTTTACTGCTAGCGCTAAAGCAGATTATTAGCATGACAGTGATGAAAATACTGACAGCCAGTCTGCTGTGATGGCGTGTGAGAGCAGGTATTAAGAAGTGTTTAAAAAGAGATAATAATGTCAAACTGGGATGAAGAGTTTTGTGAAATTTTTAACGACGCAATAATTGGAATTTGCGAAAAAGAAAACGAAATTTTTGCAGTGGCGGCCTCGGAACGCGTTCGGATTTTTGACGTTTCGGATTATTGAAGTTCGGATTATCGACGCTCTACTGTACTTATTTCAAACAATTTCAAATTAAATAGCGCAATGTAATTCAGCTGTTGTGCTACATGTTTTGTGTTACAATGAAGTAAAACTCAAGAAATTGTAATTGAAATTCAATGTTATTCAAACTATTTTGAATGTCTGTCATTTTGAAACTTAATAATGTAGTTGAAAATAGTGTAAAATAACATTTTATTCAGCTACATACAGGATGGCCCGTAAGTCAATTTCCCCATTTGAGAAAGTGAAATCATTGCATTTATGCAGAGGAATTTCAGTTCTAAGATTTTTATAAGTTATTTTACACCTATTTTTCTAGAGTTTTAAACGTAATTATATAGCACGATCAGTTTCTGCCCTTGGGATCTCCGAGACAGTTTAGTTGCTGATGTAATGTGTAAATTATTCCCCCATCATCATTAGTCTGACTGGCATAATATAAAAGCATTGAAATAACATGTAACAGGCAAACCAAATTTTACCCTAGTGTTCATACTAAGCCTTTCACATATTCAAAACAAAAGTTGTGTTCCTCCTAATTAACATATCTTTTGACTTTTCTTTAAGAAAAATTACAGTTCTTTCCTTTTCTCTGCTGATATATCGTAACTACTTAAATTTATTTCCGTAATTATGAAATAAAAAAATGTGTACAATCACACATACAAATTTAGTCACTATAACAACCAGAACTTTATTAGATGTTTATCAAATTTATGACTACCTTCCAAGTTTTTTTTATTTTTTAAGTTTTTTATGTTTCATTGATAATATATTACAACTATAATAAACGTTGTTTTATATTTTTTTAGTCACTAAACAATTATATAATAACCTTTACTGTCTCTGAAATACATTTTTTTTCAAAATTTGATAGACATTTTTCAATTATTCATATTTTTTAGCTGTAAAAGTGGTTATGTCCTGTGTCTCTATTGATTAAACCTTTGACTGCATTAGAAGCAAATATTTAGGTTACAGGATTACCAAAGAAAACAAGAATAATAATTTAAAGTATATTTTTTATCTTATGCTTTGTGTAGTCAACCATATTACATTTTATGTAGCATACTTTTAATGTAAAATAAATTTGTGTTTGTCTTTGTATATATTATAGTATTGTGCATTTATTAATAAACTTTTTCATATTAGAAGTAGTAGTGACGACATGAAAATATTTAAACAGTTTCAAATAACATTCTTTAGTTATAAAATGACTACACTATCTTGTTGTAAACACAGTAGCTTAGAAATTATTGTTTTAAAATTGTATTTATTTTAAACCGTTTGTGATAATATTTTTAAATATTTGGTATTAGCATATTGAATTAGGAAGTTGGCAGAATAGAGGTTGAATGCATTTCAACAATCGTTTGTTATTCTTTTTACTTAAGTCAATTATAAAACTGACCAGGCCTATAGAACAAATGCCTGTACTAAACTTCCTAATGGACCAATTGTTAGAAACTAAGGTCATATCTTGTACGTGTAAGCATTGTATTTATTATATACGTGCAGTAATATTATTACTGTACTATTATTTGTGATATGATTTTTAAAAATTATTATTTATATATAAAGCTGGGCGTGGTGTGTATTTCTACAACTCCATTTGGTGCATAAATAATAAAATATCATGCATAACTGTTGTTTCTTAAAGTAGATTATTTACTTCCTTGTAACTCCTAAAACAATAGTTCGTTCAGAAATATTAGAATTTTGCTTGAATGTCATTGAAAATTCACTATAAAATTCATTGAAAAAATAACTTATTTGACATTTTATTGCTGCTGTTGCTAGTAGTATCTGGGTTTGTTTTTAGGATTATAAGTAACAAAGTTTATATTTATGGGCAGAAAAAAAAATAGTCCTAACTTGATGTTCAAAATAAATTTTAAAATATTGTATGTGTTATGACTGCAGACATTTTTGAATGACAAGATAAAATCGCTGACATTAAAATTATGGCATTCCAAAAAAAAAAATTAAATTCAGAAGTGAAAAAGCTTTAAATAAGAACATTTTATTTTAAAGTTCAGTTTGGTAATAAAAAAAATCATGTACACAATTTATTGCACAAAAATCTACAACCCTTAAACTATTTTTCTCCATAGCTCCCATAATTTCTCATAGCATGACACAAGTTTTGTATTTGGGGGTTGGTTGCCGCCTTTGTTTGTAACCATGTGGTGACATGTTCTTTCAGCTCATCATCGTTGTTGAAACGTTGACCACCAAGGAAAGATTTCAGATGCAAAAAGAGATGGAATTCGCTAGGAGCAAGGTCTGGGCTGTATGAAGGATGGTTAAACACGTCCCAACCGAAGTCCTTTAGATGTTTTGTTTTTGTCACATTCGCAGTGTGTGGTCGAGCAGAGCATTACTCGGAACTTGTTCTATAATGCGCAGAGTAGTTTGTTAAGTATCTCACAGCAAACTTCTTTATTGATTGTTTCACCTTGCGGCAAAAAATCTATCAGTAAACTGCCTTGCCTATCACAAAACAATGTGCTCCTAACTTTTCGAGATGTCTTGGGTTTTTTGTGTAGCTGAGGACGAAGTGTGCCTCCATTCCAACGATTACCGTTTTATTTCAGGGATGTCATAACCAACCCAAGTTTCATCCCCTGTGACAGAAAATTATCGCCCTCTTTGTCATAACATGTCAAAAACTGAAATGCACTGCCCATCAGTTGTTTTTTGTGTTGTTCCGAAAGAATTTTGGGCACCCAGTGTGAGCAAAGTTTTTGAAAACCCAGTTTTTCAGTAACAACTTCATGAATTAGTGATCGATAAATTTGCGGAAATTCGGTAATATTAACAAAGAGTATTAATTGTAAACTTAAGTTACTGTTTTCCTTAATCATTTCGTCAGACCGAGTATCTGCCGCTCGTCGGAAAAATGGTAGGCGTTTTAATTGAGCAACGTGTCAACATGAAATTTTTAGTGAAACTCGGTAAATCTGCAACAGAGACCTATTCTCTCTAACAACAAGTGTGTGGGGATGAATGTATGTCACGTAGACGGGTTTTTGAGAGGCATAAACATTTAAAAGAAGGACGAGAAGATATCGAAGATGATCCATGCCCAGGATGTCCTTTAACTTCGAAAACGGATAAAAACATTGAGAAAATAGGCAATAACATACATCAAGATCGCCGTTTGAGTGTCCGTGCAGTTGCCGAGTTTGTAGGAATCGACAATGAATCAGTTCGACAAATATTACATGAACATTTCAACATGAGAAAAGTGTTCCAAAATGGAGCCCAAAATCCTCATGCCTGAACAAAAGGACTCACGGATGGAAATTTGTTCTGATATCTTGAAAAACATCAAGAAAGATCCTAAACTGTTGGAAAGAGTAATTACGTGTGATAATCATGGTTTTTTACGTATGATCCAGAAACTGAGCGTCAATCAATGCACTGGAAGAGTCCGCATTTACCAAGACTGTAGAAAGCACGAATGTCCAAATCAAGGCCATGATAATAGTTTTTTCGACATCCATGGAATTCTATATGTAAATTGGGTTACTGAAGGTTAAACAGTGAATAAAGAATATTATGTTGAGGTTCTAGGTACTCTCCGTGAGCGAGTAAGAAGAAAGCGACCAGAGTTGTGGAAGAACAAGTCGTGGATTCTTCATCAGGACAACGTCCCAAGCCCACACTGCACTGACTGTTAAGTCATTTTTGGCCAAGCATGGGACCCTGTGTTGGAACATCCACCCTACTCACCAGACCTAGCTCCGTGTGACTTTTTATGTTTCCAAAAGTGAAGGAAGATTTGAAAGGAACCAAGTTTGATACAGTGGAAGCTGTAAAGGAAAAAGCGACGGAAACCATGAACATGCTTTCAGAAAATGACTTAAAACACTGTTTTGAACAGTGGAAAATTCTAATGGAAAGGTGGAGGGGAGTATATTGAAGGGGATAAAGTGAAAGTTGTAAAAGAAAAATAATAAAGAGAGTTACACCAAAAATCCTGTTTTTTTCTAGCCATTCCTCTATGACAAAAAGTCAACTTAAATTTTTTGAAAAAAAAAACTATATTTTAACTTTATAGGCAGATTGTAAACAAAACGTAGGGCAGATTGTTTAGGGATGTTCACAAAACGTACGTAAAACCCTATACTTTACAAAAAAAGTTTACCTACTATCATTTCTCATGGCACGCGATTTAATTTTTTTTCAAAAATGCTCAATTGTGACTATAAAACTTTAAAAAAATGTATTAGGTTTATAGCATGAAAAAAATTTTTTCTTCAATTTCCATAAAGATATAATGATTTTTACCACACATATTGCATTATTAGTAAAAGTATAATAAATTAAGATATTTGGATTTTTTGAGGTTAGGATCTATTTTTAATGTAAAACTACATCTCAACAGTAAAATAGTCTTTCATTACGAGTATTTTCCTTTTTTTTATTTTTCTGCGACCTATAGAGCCGGAAATATTTAAAAAATAGTGTAGCGATGCATTCGTAGTGCATCAACAAAGCACTTTTCTCGCTACCCACAGCCTGATTTTCCAAAATTTTTGGTTCCGACTCATGTGCATGAATAAAAAATATTCAACTTCCAGATTAATCACTTTTTATACATTTTTATTTACTTATTTCCCTTTACTAAATGTTAAATTTAAAATTGCTGTATCTTGAAAACTATTTTAAATGGTTTGAAACAGCAGGATTCAAATATGGGAAAATTCTGTCTACAAGTCGATGGATTGATGTTACGTCTGAGGATATCAGCAATCAACTCCTTAAAAATTGAAAGAAAACACTTTTCAATTCAATTAGACGAGACGATAGGTATTTTTGGAGATTCCTATCTAATTTACTATGTTAGATATATAGAAGAAAAAGATTTGTTGAATATTTGCTTTTTGTAAAGAGTTAAAGCTAGAACAAGTGGTGCAGATTTATTTGACATTTTAGATAAGTTTATGATTGGAATAATTGTGTTAACATTTGTACGGATGGCTGCCGTTCCACGGCAGGATGCTACAAAGATCTCAATCCCAAGTTAGGTCCAAGTCACCAAATGCTATTTGGACACACTACATGATGCATCGAAAGCTCTAATGGCAGAACAATAAACTTCATACTTTCATGGGGTTATCAAAACTTTTTGGATTTTCTAAAAGCTGTATCATGACATGGGGAGTGAATGAACACTCATTCCTTTTGTACTTCAGACAGCTTCTTGATGGCCGTCTCTTGGCAAATCCTTACAAAGAGTTTTTGATCTTAAAAATAAAATATATTACTTCCTAAATGAAGAACGAAGTTCATTAATGAAGAGTTATTAGTAAAACTATTGTTTGCCGAAGATCTTTTGAAAGGGTAAACATACTAAACTTGATCTTAGGGAAAATGCTATTGAGAAAGGAGATTATCCCTCAAGATTTTCTCCACTCAATCAGTTTTTGAAATATAACGAGTTAAAACTTAAAGATGAGCGGAAAACGGTTTTTTTCCTTCTGAATTTCTTTTTAAACTAAAAGGATCTTCCTTAACAATTAATACACATCACTTGATGATTAATAGAAATTTAGTTGGATCAATAACCCATTCAACTCTGGATTAGAATACAATCGAACTTAAGTGGAGAAAAAGCAGAATATCTTTTCAAAATTTTGCTTAAATTTTATTTTATCTGACATCTCTCATTGAATTTTGGTGTGATGTCACTAGTCAATATAAGTCGATAAGGAAGAAAGCTCTATCTCCCCTAGTATATTATTTATAACTTCCTACTATTGTGAAGCAGGGTTTTCATCATTGACTAATAAAATCCAAAAAATACCTGTAAAGCTTAATATTGAAAAAGAACTATTATGAATTTCTCTTTCTAGCAAAAACCTCCAGGTACAATGTACTTGTTAAGAGCAAACAACCATATTCCTATCAAGGAATTGTGATTTCTTGTTGTATATTATTAAGAGCTAGGTAAAAAAGCCTCCTGAAGTCGACTGTTTCAGAAGGGTTAGTAAAAAAATGTCCCAGGGCAAAATGAATCAAGATCTTTTGTTTTTTGTGTAACTTTGCTTTTCGTATATGTAGTATATACAGTACTGTATTACATATTTTATAAATACAGTATTGTAATAAAAATTAAAACAAGATTTATTGCTCCTTCAATATTGTATCCTATAATATAACATTTTATCAAGAAATGTCTTTCATTGAAATTTTTAAGATATTGTTCGGAAATGATTCTTCTGTAACATAAATGTAACTAGATCCCCTATAGAGTTGAAGAGTCGCAAATACTGCATTTTCTCGATGAGGCTAGTCAATAAAAGGACCGCCAAGCGTTTCAACTATTTTGTAGTTAGACTCATGCATATTCAAGTGAAAGTACTGAGTCGAAGAAGTTGTACAGAGTCTTTAGTGAAGAGCAGATCGGTTTTGGTGATTTTGAGAGAAAGATTTTTTAATGTGATCAATATTTGTTCAGTTATATATTCATAGCTTTACATAACAGTTGATTTCGCTCTTGCTTTTTTTTTAAATATTTGTTCAGTGATTAATTGTAGGTTTACAGTGTATTATACCTCTCCTCTTCTTTTTTTTTTGGTTAATATTTATACAAATCTTTTTATATTCTTAAAGCATAGCTTTACAAATTTGTTTATTTCAATTCTTTTTTTTTATGAATTTTTTTGTTTTTGCTTTTGTTAAAAAGCTTTTTTGAGAGGATATACTTAATGTTAATCAATTTAAGTTTTAGGTTTGCTAATACAGTATGGTTGACCAAAATACAACTTGTTTGGATAACACCATGTAATGTAGACCTTCAATTTTAAACTGCAACAAAATTAACGTTGTTTTAGACATCCCACATCATTAATTTAATTTTATTGTATTCGTTGATTTGTTAATCTACATTCCCGGGTTTGTGTCCTTTCAAACTATTACCTAACAAAGTTGTGTTTTCCATTGTTGTTTTACTATTGTATAAGGTTGATGACGCAGCATGCAACCTCCATTATTGTAATGCTTTTTGCTATTAACTTAATTAATGCTGGGTCTTAGACCATAAAATGAGGGGCAAGATCACGAGCGCCGTAAACGTTGCTTCAACCAAAATTAAACTTTAAATCACCTTAGAATAAAGTCGTACAGAATGGTTTATTTCTTTTTGTAAAGTTTTGTACGTTGTTTTTAAAATATATCTTAATTAATTTATTCAGTCTAAAAAAAAAAATATAAAATACCGTATTGTAAATTTAGTTAAGTGTGGGCAACCCTATATCATAGTCCTTAAGTTCTACAAACTAAATTGTTACGAGTTTAGACTGGAAAATAAGCAAATATATCAAATATGTTTATTTCCAATACTAAAACCTGTACTGGTTAGTAATCTCCTGCTGCTAGCTCTCATAGTGGTATAATACAAATCCAAAGTAATAAACTAACTTAAAACTATCGTGGTACCAACCTAACTCATCATCCTAACAATGTTAGATTAAGATGTCATCAATAGCAGTTTTATCATTTTAATAATAAAAATTTATTATTCTACTATTAAACTATTAGTTAAACGATACATATCATAATTTACACGATAAATCATTTGGAAACTAACCAACCACCTACTCCAGAGTAATTTGATTTAGATTTTAATTACGGTACAGGTTAAATATTTATTGTTTTAGATATCATAATTCAAGACTAACTTGCAAACCTTATAAACTTAAAACCGAAATAATACAAATAATTATTTGTTTTATAGTAAAATGAAAATTAATGTATACTTTTTATTAGGCGTGTACTTAGTAATATTAAAAAAAAATTATATACAGTATTGAGCGTTTTTGTATAAAACTTATTTTAACGTTTTTCTGATACATATTTTTTCTTCCTAATTTGAAATAATTCTCTCTTCTTTAAAAAAAACCAAACTAAAACAAGTTTTACCTCTACAGATTGTATTTTCATTTTACTTTCCTTAAAGTCTATTGTTTCAGAAACTGTTCAATCTTCTCCAAAAGTTATGTAAAAATGCAAATAATGTTGAAACACAAAAGGGCGTTTATAAAAACTACTCCATTCCTTAAGTCACCCCCAAATTATTTACTGTATGAGTAAAATGTAAAATTTAGTTTTACTAAAACAATATTAAGCATGGTTAAGGCAAGCTGATACATTTTGGTAAGTGATGATCTGAACAGTGCATTAAGAAAAAATCTTGAACAAGTTGGTTAATTTATCTAGCCATCCTCTACCCGTCCTTCTTAGCTGAAACATATAATAAATATAAACAAAATAATCACGTATATTTTAAAGCAATTATATTTAACTTTCACAATTATATTTTAATTACATAAATTTGTTTTTAGTCTATTAATGTAGATAAAGCAATAACCGATTGCTATGTATATTAAATCTATTACTTTCTTTAGCAATCTAAATTTGTCAATAGTTGACAGATGTTTCGCCTATTTATCAGGCATCGTCAAACACTTAACACATTCCACTGATCAAAAACATAGTTTATAAAAACATTTAACAAATAAATAAAACATACATTTAGAACATTTAATAAAACGTAATGTCACAGTACTTAACCGTCCACTCTTGTGCTTTTTTCCTAACTCACTCATTAGCAAATTTTGTTAGTGCACATTAGCAAAATAATTAAACGCTGATTGGTTTATACATAGCCTGCAAACGTTATATATTTGTTGTTATTGATTAGCTTTAAACGACTAGTAGCTGTATAATTGCCCGTTATTTTACATTTTCTCACATTAAAGCCAACTTGGCAACTCTGATGATTGCATAAACATGTTATCTCTAAATGTTGCTTTTACTACTGGTTATCAAAATAATAAGAAAACTTCATAGTTTTTTAAACAATGTTTGGAGATGAATCTTTACTAAGGTAATTTAATAATACGCCTCAGTATTTATTTTTCAATAATTTAAAAAATCTTATATATTTTTGTACGACTTAAATGTGAATTCCACTTGATTTATACATTGGTTTCATGGTTAGATTTGTAGCAATTTATTCTTGTATTTGGGGTAAATTATTACACTTTTTCTACAAAAAGTATCGAATAAATTTGGGAATAATTCGTAATCTAGTAAATTTAATATTAATACATACTCTTCGTGCTGGGCATCTCTTTTCTTCCAGGAGGAACAAGGTTCGTATCAGGACACAATGGCAAAGGCGAGCCTGCATCTTCGTTCTTCCTCTCTTTAGTTGGATTTGGGGTTGCCGGTTTCGGTGGTAAGAATTTTGAATTTACCTTTGGTTTATCCTAAGACATAGCAATGTGCATTATTAGGTGGTGTACATAATAATGAATTTGTAAATGAAATACTTGCAAACCAAAAGTCGATGCAATAATGTGTAAAAATAAAATAAACATTCTTCTTTATATATATTACGAAATACAGTATTTCTGTAATATAATAAAAATAAATCTATAAATAAATGGTAGAATTGTGGTTCAAACTGTAAAATATAACCGACGATTTTCTAGTTAAACGTTAATTCTAAGTGTAGCTATAGGTCATAGCTAGAAGCTAACGTGTTTGACTAGTTAACGTTTGCATACCTGTTACTATCCGATAAGAAAGCGAATGTAAAGCACGCTGTAAATTAACACCTGGTCTTTGGATTGGGGATTGTTAATATGAACAAAAATGGAGTTTTTTGGTGTATCGTAAATTTCAACCCCTCCCCCAAAAATGGCGTATTTTGGGGGTAATTCGAAAATTTTAAATGAGAAACCCTGTTGAGTGACACCTTATTTTAAAGGCCTTGATAAAAGAAGATTGGATTAAAGCGGAGGTCTGTATGTTGACTCCATCCAACACAGTGGCCAATCAAAGTTATAACTTTTCCATTTAAATAACATTGAAATGTTAAAGATGATAAATCTGTTATTTTTACAATATAATAGATGTATCATCTTTAACATTTCAATGCTATTTAAATGGGGAAAAATTATAACTTTGATTTTCCATTGTGTTGGATAGAGTCAACATACAGACCTCCACTTTGCACCACTCTTCTTCTTTTATCAAGGCCTTTAAAATGAGGTGTCACTCAATAGGGGTACTCATTTAAAATTTTCGACTTACCCTTAAAATACCCCATATTTGGGGGAGGGGTTGAAATTGACGATACACCAAAAAACTCCATTTTTGTTCATGTTAACAATCCCCAAAGCAAATCTGTTTATTTCCATCCATTAATAAAAAAAAATGATAGGGGGGGGACTTTTGGGACACATGGTATAAAATATCAGTTTTCTTTAATTATGGCCAAAGTATTTAAGAGACACGTGATCACCCCAAGAACAATCAACTAAGGACAACAAATCTAAACATTAAAATAAATTGGTTAAGTAATTTCTTAAAGGAAGTAATTGAATTACAGGCAATATACATGGAAGCTATTCTACAGACAACCGTTAATTTAATAACATTAGTGAAATGCTTCGTAATTTATATAGAAGCATTTATTTGATGAAGACCTAATATGTTTTATATACAATCAGTTAAGTTATGTTTGAGTTTTGTTTGACTGAGGATGGCGACATTGTCGTTGAAACGCGTTTGAGGTTAGTAAACGTATTTATTGTGAGATTTTGTGTTCAGGTTTTATTTGATCTAAGTTTTGTTTGTTCACATTGGTTTGTTTAAGTTGGTTGTTTTCATGTTCAGATTTGAAATCGGGAATAAATTACATTTGAGAATTAATATAGTACGCAAATTTAATCTTGGTTCGTGATCAATAAATCAAGTTTTTATTTGGAGAAATGATTAGTTCTGAAATGTTGAACCCTGTTCGTCTTGATTTTATAAATTCTGATAGTGCTAATGTGGATACACGGAAGTGGTTTTAGCAATAGAAATAAAACAGATTATGTTATATGAAAAGATAAGTTTGATGAGGTATTACTCGTGATTTTGGTGTTGGAGTATTGCTGCCCTTGTCCATTACTGTGTTTTAGAAATGTGTTGGGATTATGTGTTCAAATAATGTTACATTAGTGTTGTTTCCATGGAAATGTATCTTAAACGTGTTTCACAATTATTACAGATTGTTGTTTTTTGAACTCGGTTTATCCAAATAGGAAGTATTATTTTCCTTTTGTTTCATTAATAAATTAACAAGAATATTCATAAAGTAAGAAAAACTATGTACATAACTTAAAACTATAAAACATAAACATACAATCTTAGTTCATAAAGTCTCAAAGAAGACTTGAATTCATGCATAAAATATTGTTCGTCAAAAGGGAAATACAAATTATTATTTGAAATTCGAAATGTCTATATACAATATAAATAAAAGTCTCTGTTCATTTATTCGAAGTAGTAAAATGTCTGTATTTGTATGATTTAATTGTTTATTTAACACATGAGTAATAGAAAACTTTTATTAATTAGTCTTATATCCTTTTATATTATACTGAAGGAAATATCATTTAATGTTTGTTTATTCAAGTCATATATATATTCGAATTAACACTCGTTTTAAAATATGATAATTCTACATAAAAATATGGAACACATAAAAGTATGGTTAGGTCTCATCCATTTCTGGAGGATGGTTTTCTGAGTGAAATATTTTATCTGTTGTTACTTCTGTTGATCCTTTTTTTTAACTTCTAGTTTGTTCCTTCTTACAAATTTGAATAATTTTTTTGTATGTTTTTTTCTTGTCATCTCTTTCTCTTAGAATTATTTTATAAAATTATTTTTTCACCATGACTCGATTGTCCTATCACTTCTATTTTTTTTTTTTTTTAATCTCTTTTTGTACATCTGGCATTTTCACTAAATGAAAAACATCTGTTTTCGTATACTGCACTTTCTATTTAGCTAATTATTTCTTTTGCTGATTCCAATTTATTTTATTCCTTTTACTTAAAATTAACAGTTACTTAGCTTTTAAAACTTCTAAATGTACAATGGTTTGGTTTCTAATATTTAATACAGATTTGTTTAATCATTAATATTTATTATAAGCTATTTATTTATTGTCTATTGATTTTTTTTTTTTAATAATGTTTTGTCTTTTTTTTAAAACAGGTGTTTGAGAGTTTTTAGGTCTTTTGAATACAAAGTAGAAACCGCGTAATATTTAACCAATCATATACAAGGTTACATTGAAACACTTTCTGTATCGAATACTAGCTTAAATATGTGGAATTGTCTGATTTATTTTGTTGGGTTATATAATTTGTTTGCGTTATCATAAATATTAAATGTACTCGTTCGAAAGATTTATTTTTTTAAGAAACCTTAAGTGTTCTTGTTTATCTACGTTAGGGTTTTCAAACGGCAGTTATTTTATAAAAATCGATCCCTCGCACAGTATTTTTGGTTCTGACGACATTAGGCCAGATCTTTATTAGGTTGAAATATTGGAATATTTCAGATATAAGCACAAACACAATTTAACATCATAAAATCACTATTTTTCAACTGTGCAGTAAATATGGCAGTAGACTAATATAGAAAACCTAATAGGTTCGATCAAAACATTGTTCAATATGAAATGTAGAAGGCCTTCCCCAAAAAATAGCAATTGTGCAAGGGATAATAAGTATACTTTGTGAAAGTATTTTATTTTCATTAAAAGAACAGCATCTTTCAGTGTTCATTTCATCAACTGATTTCTCCAGTTTTTCTTATGATTGCTTGTAATGTTATTGGCTGCTTGTAGCTGACAGGTTATCGTTCCTGGACCCAAAGCTGAAGCACTCCGGATCGAATCCAGGGGAAGATCTTGGATGTTTGTCTAGTTTGAAAAACAATTATTAAAGGTCATACCACCGTCGCGGTACTTAATTTAAGGCATGGCCTCTTGCGTATTGGATGATTTTGTTCCTTTTTATCCGAAGTCATCTGCAAGCCTCTTTCCATCGAACAAATAACTCCATTGAAGAAATTAAATTGTTAAACTACATTTCAAAATTATTTTCAAAACTCAATCAAACTACGAGTGCATCAAAAAAGTTCAATATTTTTCAAGCAATGGCGTGATTTTTAGAGGTTTTTGGAAAATGATTTCAAATATTTATAATTAGGACAGTTATACATATTTTTCTGTTGTGTGTTGTTATTACTTATGAAATTTGTATTTAATAATAAATAACAATAATAAAAAGTATAAGTCCTTTTTCTGGTTTATTTTAAATTTGAACTTTTTTCTGATTGAAATAACTATGTAGTAGATCTGTATAACAGTTTATTTTAGGTTTTAAAACAGGTTACTCTGTCAAGCAGTAAGTTTTGTATTGCAGATAATTTTAATTGTAGTATTTGATTTAGTAAACAGCTACATCAGAACCCATGTGTAATATAACAAATTTGTATCAAGTTTACACGGAAAACTAAAGTTTAACCTTTATTATTGTGTAGACTTTTAAAACTTGGTCCAAATAATCACGGAATGCGGTAGCGTTCCATGCGTCAAGCTATGGCACACTACCGCACTATATTATGTTTGAAATGGACGAGCTCGATTTTCTTTTTCTCTTATTTTAACAATCACGGCTCTAAATGAATTAAAAACTCTTTTTATATGATATCTGAAGCCTAATTGTGTGATTTTGAATGAAAAATCAATTCAGAATGTTGTTAATAATGATATTGAAGGACTGTGTTACTCATTTTACTCGATACGACGATCTTTCTTTTCTTTGCAACAATGATTTTGTTTAAATAAAAATTAATCATAGGTTGACGCTTTGTTTTTTGCTTTTGTTAAAAAGCTTTTTTGAGAGGATAGTATACCGTTATAATAGAACACAGAGTTATAATGCTTACATTGTATTTAACAATTTTTATTTTGTATGAACAAATGAATTGGTAAATGTCTACACCTTGTGATCTATAGTTTTTTTTAAATTGATTTTGTATAGGACCTTAAGAGATTACTTTTTATACAGTGTATACTTTTTTGTATGCTAAGTTTTAAGTGAAGCAAGCTTTGCTGCCAGGGAGTAGTATGTCTTGTTTTTTGCCGTTTATGACTTTGACCATTACATCTTCTGATCCATCACCTTGGGAGAATGCAAGTTATCCATTGCTTATAACAAGTTCTGGCAAATATATGCCAATCTTATCAAGGGTTTGACCTTGTGATTTATTAATGGTCATTGCAAAGGTCAACTTTATTGGAAACTTTCTTCGCCTTTACACAAAAGGAAGATCAGTGTTACTAGGTGCCAGATCTATTCTTGGTATAAAACTGTTTGCCCTTTCGCAGTTCCAATCTAGACTTCAGATATATGAGATTCTCTCTTAAACGTTTGATGACCAATTAATTGGGTTCCATTACAAAGACCTTTATTTGTGTTGAGATTTCGGAGGAGCATGATTATTGCACCCACTTTCTGGTTCAGTTTATATTTTGGCAGCCTGAGGAAGACAATTAATTAAGGAACTCCACTGGATAGTGGCTTCCGTCCTCATCTGTCGCATCCTCAATTGAGTGTGACCTTAAATATGTTGTGGTTTCATCCTCCAATAAATTAAGTAATTCTTCATTGATGTTATCGCATTATAGTTTTTACTCATCCTAATTATAATCTTTGATTTACGAATCACCTCTACATCATTTGAGTTTAGCCTTATGGAAGAGGTAGACTAGCAAGCAAAATCTTCACACAAATGGTATTTATACTTTCCGAACAAATTGGGAATATTCGATGGAACTGCCAATTCACAGAGATGTGCAAATAATTTTATAAGATGTCTAGGCATATTTTTCTCATTATCATCAATGAGGTGTCTTTTCTGAGCTACTTCTTTGAATGTTTGAAATTGACTCTATTTAACATTCTGAGTTCTTCAAAGGATGTAGTATCTGGCACATGAAGCAGTAATAACTGAAGGCAAAAGAGTTCAACATATGAGGCCAAAGTCACAGAGTACATAAGTCCGATTATTGTTTCAGCGCCTCTTTGCCTATGTTTCTATTTGCAAATTCCCAGACATAATAAATAGGAATAAATAATATCATTGGCATTTTTATCTTCTTGGTTTAACTTAAACCATGCAGTCAAAGTCGTGTCCTTTTCATCAGCACGACATATTGTTTCTTTTATGTTGTTCTCCGGAAAATATATGAACTGTTCATTTGAAAGATGTACTTGGAGGAAAATAATTGTGTGGGATTGCTCATATATTTTGAAATCAAAGAGTCTATTTGAGGGCTAACATATCTCGAGTTCAAGAAAGATAAAATTTCATCAAGATCAAGAGTTGTGTGTTCTTGAATGTAACATTAGCACAGCATAGTATTTACAGACATAATAAATACATACTTTACAGAGAAACACAACATTCTACATTTATGTGGCAGTTATACTTTAAACTCAGGTAAGGATTATTACGAACAATCCAAGAGTTATCAATCACTTTGTTTCTCATGGATATTGTTAGTGCTTCACCTTCTATATTGAAGGTAGCAGTCAGCATATACCAAGTTTTCTTTCTAAAAAGGCTTTGGAAACCTTTTAGAACAACTACCATCCATCATACATGGAGAATTCAAGTTGAGTTTACCACATGGACCATATTCTTTGTGATAATAGTATGGAGCCTTGGTTGCTCATTTATGTCATGTATTTCTGCACAAATAAATTGGTCAATGTCTTTAGAATTCTTAGGTTTTTCATCTGCAGCCAAAATCTAAAGCTATTGGTTTACCAAGTACATGTCGCTTAGATATGTCATCCAATAGAGATTTGAGTTTTAATTGGAAAACTCTTGCCACTAAATCTGGACTATTTTCAACTGATTGTTCAACATCCAAGTAATCTACTATTTCTGGCCACTTTGGTTTGCTAGTCACAGCAATAAAGAAATATGGCTTTCTGTATTTCGATACTATTGACATGGCACCTTGATAGTTTTGAGTCATGTTGTGTAGACTTCCAATGAATGAAGATGGAAGTATTATCGTTTTACCTGGTTTCAAGCCCTGGAAAGCAGCTTCGCTTTGTAAATGGTCCAATAGACCTAAGTATTTTAAATTTTAAGCGTCTGGGTTGAATTTGTTAAAGTTGAGTTTATTCCATTCAGTGTTTTCATAGGTATCAACAATATATTGTTGGGTAAGTTTACCGGTCGAAAGGAAAGGACTGAAATCATCTCTAATTGCTAATTTATGAGCATAGTATTGCATTTGAGTAATCTTCTTGGTCGTGCTGAGGCATTCCTATGTATTGCGGCAGGATTATAGGTCTAAGTTAATATATGATTCCAACTTTTTTTCCATACGGAAATAATAATGAATACACCATAGGTTCTAGGTTAGGATTCAGATTGGAAATTCGTTTAGTTTTATTTTCATTTGGTATTGTTCGACAATGAATTAATAGGTTCCTTTCCGGAGCACGTTCACCATTAGGACTTTGAAATATAATTGCACTTCATTTGAAGTTGGATTATTATATCCTTTTTGATATTTATTTCTGTCTTTGATAATTTCTATAGACATTATTTTTTGTTCAGGGTACGCTCTTGCAATTGGATTTTTAAATCTATAAATGAACATAAAAGTGACACGAGCTCTGTATTGACTCCATAGTTTTCTGTAAAACGCAATCTTTGTCTTGTAGCTTCAGCCAAATTGAATTTTGCTTTTTTATTATAACTGTTAACACTCTTTACATGTTGTGTTTTTCTCTTATTCCAGAATTTTTTTTTTTTACTTCCAAGTTTACTTTGCTGAATTATTATATAAGTAAGATTTTTCTAATTCGCATTAGGATTTGTTACTAAGACAGAATACTAGTTTCTTTGCTAATATGAGTGATCTGCATTTTCTTAGAGCTTGTTTTTGTAATATTAATATTACTGCAATACTTACTAAAACTAAATGGGGACTACATACAAATGTATGTTAATATTAAAAAATAACATATAGCTATGATTTGCTTGGCTATTTGTTATAACATAGAATTGGCTAATTAAAATTATGGTTATTATACTATGCGTATTTTTTTGTAGGCAACAATATTTAAGTATAAAAAATGTATACAAAATATCAATATCAGAAATGCCAATACAAATTTAGATATGCCAGTGTGTTTGCCTGTGATAATTCTTCTATATTAAGGATGTTCGACTAACTCAAATCTACTTCTTTTTATTTATGCCATTTTGCCAAGTCGATTCATCAGATATTGTTTTCAAGAAAAGCTTTAGTTTTTTTATTAATGTTCGAACATTTACCATGTAATTTATGAAGTAAAAACAATACACAACATTTAGGAAATATTGATTTTAACATATAAAAAATGAAATGTCGGAATAAACATAAATAACAAAATTTAACATCCATGATTACTAAATTATAACGCCAAGCTTCAGTTCTTTCATGATATGTTCAGGCTTCGTTTAAATTTGCAAAGATTCCTACAGTTTCTTACCATTTTTAATTACCACTTGATATGAGAGGATTTGTTTTTAAACTAATTTTTAAAGGAAAACTTTGTATTTGAATTTAGTTGCCTATACATTCTGATGAAAACAGAGTTTCTAATACCAGTATTAAAGTTTCTATTTATCATAATACAGATACAAAAAATATTAACAGTTTCCTGAACAAGCTTGAAATATTGTTTAGTCTGTGCGAAAAAAAAAATCAAAATCCGAAAGGATGTATGTTGCATCTGATTTCAATTTTGATATACTGAAGACATTTAAAAATAATGTTTAAAGAAATAATTTTTTGACTTAGCAGTGTAAATTAATTTTTACTTGCCAACAAAAGTGGCAAATTACTCACAAGTCTGTATAGATACTTGTTAGGCTACACAAATAAATATTTCATCACCTTTCCCCTAATTTGGAATCATTACAGTCTTCTGCAAAGTATATGACCCCCTATAACACTGAAAATTACAAGACAGAAATAGAGCTACAGTACTTTCAAAAGTAGGGGGGAGGAATGTCAGTTTTAGCAATATTTGAGGTATTATCTCGAAAATTATGTACAGTAGAACTCCAATTATCCGGATCAGATTTGAATAAGAACATAGTCAAACGGATGCGAGACTTGGCGGCGCGGAATCGATTTAAGGTAGCAAAACAGCTGACTCTGCCTGGTATGTTAAAAAAATAATGTATTTTACAGTGATTTAGTATTGTCTGTAAATATTACGTAATGTAAACATTATCATTGCTATTGTTTTTTCATAATAATTACCGTAAATGTTCTCTATTGTGTTTTGTTTCCTTTTTTCTCCTAAAAACGGCATTTTTTCGAGATAAATCTAATTATCCGGAGTTTTGATTATCCGGATCGGGTCCGGTCCCAATTAATCCGGATAATTGGAGTTCTACGGTACCACAAAATTCTAGTTTTGATATCTGTAAGTAAGCTCTTTCGTAAAGCCAACAGCATCATAAAATATTACATTTTTCTGGTACCAAATTCTGGTTCCTAAAAATGTACAGTAAAATATTTGTTTGTACTTTTAGAATATATGTGTGGGTTAGGTTGCTATTTAATCAAAGCATTGATCACATTGTGATACAGTCGTGGTCATAGAAATTGCATCATTTAAAAATAATGAAGGATCTCCTTAAACCAATATTTTTCTTACCTTTTGATAATTTTAAAATGTTTTGCAAAGAAAAAGAGTCTGTTATGAGCCGGGATAAATTGTTAAAACTTAAAACCGAAATAAAAAACAAATAATATTCATAAAATGATAAATACAATTTTTAGTGTTAACGAGGGATTTAAGAAAACAATTGTTTTTTACATACTCAAATTAATTTATTTAGAAAAATTGTATAGAAACATTAAAAAAATATTTATTGAAATATTAATATAAACTAGTATTTTGTAGAACCGCCATTAGCCGTGATAACTGAGGCGATTCTGTTTGGCATTGAGTCGATCAAATTTTTTATGATTTCATCACTAATTTCCTCATTCCACACTTTTTTGATTGCCTGTTTCAGCTCATCTTTATTCTTAGGCTTTGCAATGCATTTATTTAGGATTTGTTTACACATATAGGATCAAAAAGATAACAATCATAGGTGATGCAATTTTTATGACCACGACTGTATCTCAACCCATTTCTAAAAATTTATCAAAGACAGTCAGACAAATGAGTGATCCAATAAGGGTTATATTTTTTAAAAAATAGGGTTCATTGTTTTTCTACCATTAAGGCTAAAATTACTAAACTGAAAGGGTTCGTAAACAAAATTAAGGCTGACAAAATGTTGAGAAAAGTATAGAAAATTACATATCTGAGAGCAGAAAGCCTTTATTTTCCAACAATGAGATAGGGGAGAGATAAACTCAGTCGAATAGGGGCTGCCTTTGCTTCTTTTTAAATTGAAGAACGTACAAGAGGCCAAAACTTATAAAAAGTACAACATTCAAGTGAAAGAAGTGCTTTTTAGCCGAATTTTTGAAGAAAATAAGAGCTATTACACTCGACCCAATTTGAAAATTACTTTATATATATATCTATCTGTTTTATTCCCGGATTGATAAGTGGTAGTAAATATGCTTCAAAATTGCTGATTTTTTGGTGAAAGGGTCCTAGTAGGATTCTTCAGATACACTTTTTTTTGTTTTTCGATCGGATTCAAAATGGCGGAGTTATACCGATTAATCGTTTTTGGGTAGGGATTTAACGGTATATAAGTATATGGGTTTTTCTCACCTTGATAAAATGGTAGTAAATATGCTT
>JAGFPH010000084.1:596385-608995 GCA_018207615.1 Philaenus spumarius
ATATCGTTCGAAAGGTAATTAAATTTACTACAATCCTGTGAAAAAGTTATTCAGGTACAGTCCCCGGAACAAGGAACAAAATTGATAGGAAACTCCCGATAAATAATTTTTAATTATCCATGTCAGGTTTTTGCAGAATTTCTCCCACTTATAAGCCCGTGTGCAATTTTTGAGCTATATCGTTCGAAAGGTAATTAAAGTTACTACAATCCTGTGCAAAAGTTATTCAGCTAAAGTCCTCGGTTATGTGCAAGGGTAATTCAGGTACAGTACCCGGAACAAAGAACAAAATTGATAAGAATCTCCAAATAAATGATTTGTTCACTATCCGTGTAACCCCCACTCATAAAAACCCCCACTCGTGCAGTTTTTGAGCTATATCGTTCGAAAGGTAATTAAATTTAATACAATCTTGTTGGAAAGGTAATTCAGGTACAGTCCCTGGAACAAAGAACAAAATTGATAGGAAGCTCCAAATAAATGATTTTTTCACTATCCGTGTAAAGTTTTTGTTCAATTTATCCCACTCATAAGCCCGTGTGCAATTTTTGAGCTATATCGATCGAAAGGTAATTAAATTTACTACAATCCTGTGCAAAGGTAATTCAGGTACAGTCGCCGGAACAAAGAACAAAATTGATACGAAGCTCCAAACAAATGATTTTGTCACTATCAATGTAAGATTTTTGCACAATTTCTCCCACTCAGAAGCCCGTGTGCAGTTTTTGAGCTATATCGTTCGAAGGGTAATTATAAATTTACTACAATCCTGTGCAAAGGTAATTCAGGTACAGTCCCCGGAACAAAGAACAAAACTGATAGAAATCTCCTGATAAATGTTTTTTGTATTATAAATGTAAGGTAATTACGCAATTTCTCCCACTCATAAACCCAAGTGCAATTTGTGAGCTATATCATTTGAAAAACAATTAAAATTTACTATAATCCTGTGCAAAGATATATTTGGAACAATTTCCGCAACAAGGAACAAAATGCATAGGAATCTCTCATTATATAATACTAGTTATTCCTTGATAAGAAAATTCGGCTATAGTAATGCGGCAGTGCTGCTTTCGGGTTTTTTTTTACTTAGGGGTAGAGCTGGTAAAAAATTTGCGATTCAGTCCCACATAAAAGAAAGTACAGCAAAGAAAGCCTCTGAAGTGTGTGGGCAACCAACAAGATTTAT
This sequence comes from Philaenus spumarius, assembly GCA_018207615.1. Lineage (NCBI taxonomy): Eukaryota > Metazoa > Arthropoda > Insecta > Hemiptera > Aphrophoridae > Philaenus > Philaenus spumarius. The sequence continues at coordinate 597,575 of JAGFPH010000084.1, forward strand.
GCCAATTGTAGGTGGGCTTAGCTGGAAGAAAACAAGACTATTAGAGCGTGTCATCCATTCACAAACCTTTTACAGAGAATCAGCTGGCAGTACCCATTTAAAAGGTTGTGCACTAAAGAAGTTACTATTGGTCAAACGTTGCACAGAGGATTACGTCATCTTAACGAGCAGTGTCAACGAGTGCAGTTGACCTAGTTCCTAGTGAAGGAAAGAAAAGAAATATACACTAGACTCAAATCAAGGCAAAGAGAATCTCAGAAATGGGAGCAGATGGTAACTCACACTAAGCAAAGAGCTAGGAAAGACCGAGGATAGTGGTAGATAGACCTAGTCCAATTGCCTAGTCTCATTACAAATGGCAAAATAGAACTCATAGCGAGATTTACTACTACCTAATGCAGGCCCTAACCCGGGCATGGATGTTTTAACTTATACCTGAGCAGATTTAAGAAAACAGAAAGAGGCTCATGTGTCACCCGCGTTGCGGAACACATACTATTGGTATGCGAGGAGTTTTAAATCCAAAGGGAAATATTAAGAAGCAACCTAGGGAAAGATGCCAATAAAGATAACATGATAGACATCATGCTGGAAGATGATAAGAAATGGGAACAATTAGAGCTCTAAAAAAAGGCAATTATGATAAGAAAGGAGAAACAGTGTTGATCACAATAGTTACGATTAGGGCTACCCAAAAGTTTATGCGTCTTATAAATTCTCTTTTATTATATTATTATAATTTTTATTTAAATTCAGATTTCTCTATATTTCCTTAAGTACCGTACTATCACCACTATTAAATGAAATATTATTACCTCTTGGCAATACTCAATTCAAGCCAATTGGTTACTTTGGAATATATCTAAATTAAATTGTTATAGATTCTTAAGTTCTAGATTCAAATATTACTAAATAAGAATTAAAGATGATGTTAATATTAACACAGTAAATTAATCCTTTACTAATTCATTAATATACAATTAATAGTATATAGCATGTTGAGGTAGGACTCAGATCTTATCATGAAACTTAACAGAAATGTTTTTATAAATATGCCTTTAGGCTTAGCTCAGTCTTAAATAAATACTTGGGTTCAAGACATAAATACAGTTATTAATTTAACCTCGGGGTAGGCACTCGGCTGGCATGATCGTATTATTTCTATAGATACGGATGTCTGATTCTAATAATTGAAGTTAACATATTTAAAAACAAATTAATAACATCGGTTTTGTTGCAAAATTGAAATTGGTTATTTCTAGGCCTTATACATTGTTTTTGACTTTTAAATATTTGAATTATTGATGAGCAGAGGAGTATACCAGTCTCTGTTTTATTTACACTGACTCTAACAAACTGTTTTAAAACATAAATATCGACCGAAACTTTATTAGCACACGTTTGGCTTCTTTACTTCTTGAAGACATGAATCCAACTAACATTTCACTTTTGAAATAGAAGCGGTCCTTTGTTGGCGCATTAATACCTTTGATGTAAGCCTCAACTGCTTGTTGTATATTGGTCGGTTTACTACGCTGAAGCATTCACTGCTGATTTTTCGTTAACTTTTGGAATAGTTATTAATTCAGATCCACACTATTATATTCGTACCGTTGTTAAAATTCAATTTTTGTTAGTTAGGTATTATTTAAATGGTTTACATTTGATTTTAATCATGTTAATATGTATCAGCTTGTTTGATATGGGAATATGACGTCATTGACGATGGCCGATTTGGACCGTGGAACCTTTCAATTTACTTAAACAGTTTGTTCTTAGATAATATTCTCTAGTGCTTACAGTCAAAATTTACAAGTGTTTTTACATACAAATAATTATAAATGGTGGAATTTCATAGTCATCTAGAGCCTAATTGTTTTATTTAATACATCGAGATTGATAAGTAAATATAGAATGGGAACGTGGAAGTGGGCTGTTCCTCTGTCTGTTGAGTTATATCTGTCAAACGTGTGAATTCAAATGGTATTATTAGATAATTTTGCCTGTGGTTTGTTTTAAATAAAGCTTGGAATCTGATGAAGTGATATTAAATAAAGATATGTGATATTATTATTAATTGTGCTGTGAGGTAATTGATTTGTGTGGAAACGTCTAAATTTCTGAATATTTACGCTTTCAATTAGTCCTATTGCACCGGCCTCAAGATAGCAACTTTTTTATTCCCTGTATTTTACGAAGTTTTTTTATATTGAATTAATACATGGGTGGTTTGCTAATAATAAGTTATGCATCATTTTCTGTAGTCTAGACCTATTAGTATTGATTGCTGTTATTTAGGCCTTTTTATGTAAATCGTCTGATTTCATATTATTCAGCTGCCTCAAGTTAGCACTTTTTTGGATATGGGTCAAACTTTTGTTAGTATAGGCTGTCCCTAATCTGTTGCTTTCTGTTATTGATGGGATTTGTGCTGTTATAGTCTTGTGATGCTTTGGGTAGTTTGGGAAAGGATCACAGAGGTCAAGATAAGAGTAATGGAGAAAGTTTAACACATGGGTTGTCTACAAGCAAACACTTGTCTGGGCCTCTACATCATGATGTTTTTTTAACACAGAGATAGTAGGTCAGGTACCACATAAAAAAATAGAGTTCAAAGACATGATCCATTTCACATTATATTTAATGTTTTAAATATAATAATTCTTGTAATAACATATAAGTAATACATTTCATAGAAATCTTGATTTGATTTATTTATAAATTAAAATTTATATTACATTTACTTTTTCCTGTTTTTTCTTTTAAGTTTTTGAGCATGTCTGTGTGCCTTGTAGTGCGATTTTTTCTTTTGTTCAATAATCTCTTTATACTTCTTTCGATTCTTCTTTTGAAATTCTGCATCAGCTAAAAGTTCCTCTACAATTGTTCGTTTGCGCTCTTTTTTGGGAACTCTATTATGATAAAAGTCTGCAGGGGAATCTATAACCTTACCCACCTGAAAAAAATCATGCATAATTTAAAAATGTTATTTTTTATTGAAATACCTTAAGAATATTGTAGCCTATTTTTATTGTTCCAATCTTTCAACAAATTTTATTTACCAAACAAAGAGTGTAAGAATCCAATATTAAAATAAAATTAATGATAAAACAGGTATTTTATTCTTAATAAGAATAATTTTTACTAACATTAAATTCTTATTCTTAAAAAGTAATTTCCTTTCCTTAAATTTCAGTACCTTTGACGACCTGAGAAATGTATAAATTTCAAAGCTTCCATTGTAACGCTCATAGGCGTTTGGGTCTCTTTGGTTCATACAACTAGTGGCTACTTATTAAATATGTGAGCCATCAAACTGATGCCCATGATCTGATTCGTGTGTCAACCAAATCATCAACAAAAGTACATTAGTAATGATAACTTAACAGCTATGGGTTTCAAGTTTAACGTCGCAAATAAGAAAGAGGTGACTAGTCCTTACATCCTAAATAGACAATTTAAAATAAGAACGAATAATGTTATGTATTAGATGTATGAAGTGTAGAAGTGATAGATCGGGATTAACAATATATTAAAAGTTTTAAAAGTGACCAATAAATAATTTACAAAAATGTAACTAAAGTAACAGCAAAGTACGTTAAACAGAACAGTTCAAGGTGAATTAGCGAATCGGAGTGTTGGATCCATTAAGGACCAATGAGAACAACTGTAATAAGAGTCTTAGAGAAAACATGTAAAGTACAGATAGCTGGCTTGCTTCCTTCTTTTGGACAAGGCATTCATAAGTATGTCCTATGTGTTGTGAAAGAACGCCATGGTTTCATAGAATCGTTGAAGTGTGTTGTGCTCAATGTATTAGGCAATGATGTTGCAAATAAGAGTTTGATCCATTACTAGAACAAATCATAACCCATACAACATGGACTGATCTAGGTTACACTATGGGTATTTTAATTATTAGTGAACACTATCAACATTTTCAAATTTATCACGTTTCCATTAGAGATTTTAAAGTACTATATTTTTTTAGGTAATATTCTGCAGTTTTAATATATATGTTTGCATTTTTTATAAATATTTTGTTTAAATTGTATATAAAATTGAGGAAAAGGTTAATTGAATTGAATACGCCGAATATTATTGAAGCTAACATATTCCCATACTATAGCACTTTCTTACTTCGTGCAGAAACTTTTGAGAATTTGAATGCAAATGAAAAAAACATGCATTGATAAAAAAAAGGTGAATGAATGTAACACAGCTAAAAAAAGGTAAAAAACATACAAAATGACAGCCATTATAGAACATTTAACAACATTACAAAATGATGCTGCCATCATAGGATGTTAAACTAAAATTACAACAAGTCCATTTAATCTATTTTAAAATTAATTGCACAGTACTTAATTTGGCTAGGTAGCCATCAAGGAGATATTGATCATGGGAGCAGCTAGTAGCTAACCTTTCCAAAACGTGATTTAACATTTACATGGCTAGTAAGGCCTCGTCCGTTTCTTGAAAACTACTGATTCATCATATTACGGTTTTATTATTTTGTATTAGTTATAATGGTAATTATTTAATAGTAGGCCTAATAGCTTTATCAGGTTTTAAGCCTGGAATAAAAACGTCAGGGTTTAGTTGGCAAACCGGATGAACCGGGAGTCCCACACACCGGGAGACTTATCTCCTGATGATGCCTAATACTTTCCCTCCTATATATATATATAATATACATATAAATAGCTTTATCAAGGCTTTGGGACCACCAGTGTACGTTGGTGAGCCAGAATTGCTCAGAAAAGATTGCTCTTAAATTATAAGACCCATGTAGTTAATTGATGATTCAGGACATCAACCTTACATATTATGAAACGTTGGTTTCTTAAAATGTACTGGCAGAGAATGAGGTAAAAAATCAAAATCAATGTAGAATTAAAATTATTAAAATGAGATTTTTGACATTGTAAATTCTTTTTTTTAAAGGAGAGTAAACCTTCATGATTACTTCTGTAAAAGTTATTTGGTCCCAGGGGAAATTGAACAGACATCACAACTTTCGATATTCTGAAAAATAAACTGTCCTCAAACAATTGAAATTTTTAATATGATGCTTCCTCATCTATATATATAAAATTCAATGTATGTCCGTCTGTTTGTACGTTTGTCCTTTATGCGTTACCAAACCGTCCATCCGATTGCTTTGAAATTTTGCATAGTAACACAGGTTAACGCTGGGAAGGTTTTAGGCCATTTACCGAAGTCCTAGGACATTAGGGCTACGCCCCAGTGGCCCTCAAAGTTTCAATGTTAATCTTATGGAAGATCAATCTTAAGGAAGAAGAAGAAAGATTTCTTTTGATTTTATCAGTGGCACAAAAAACAGCTGTTCGTATGAAAAGCTTAAAACAGCTGATTTTGATCAACAACTGATTTGGATCAAAAACTGAATATAATTTTAGGTTAGGCCTACTAACAATGAACTAAAACACCAATTATTGGGCTAATTATTTAAGATATATAAAAGCCAAATACCACTCACTGACTGAACACTTAAAAAGAATACAATTACGTTAAAAAGACTGAAAATACCAACCACCACGGGCAACGCCGTACGGGTCAGCTAGTCACACATAAAATCTTACTTGGAAATATTTTGGAAGAACTTTCATATCATTTTTCTTGTAAAAATGTTTAGTGTCCAATGCAGATCTCATTTGTATAACTTTTAAATCATTTTCTAATTCCGGAGTAAGAGGTGTTGCAGGAAGATTGTACCAATTTGATCCTTTGGTTTTCGCTCTTTCTTTCTGAAATAAAAAAAGAAATAATATTATTCATTATCAACATAAAAATTTGGAGCCTTAAAAGTAATCTTTATTAATTATATTTTTGAGAGCCAGTTTATTATTAGGCAGATCGAGTCTTGTTTTCCATTCATTAAACTAGTTAAGAGTTCAGAATATAGTGAAGAGATTCTTCCTATTACCAGTTTTGTATATTGATCAGAAAGATTATACTTTTTCGTAGATGCCAGCCATAATTATCAAACCAAGGAGACTAGCAGAGTGGCACAAATGTCTAATCTGCTACAATCAGAACCTCCAACACAGTTTTGTAGGTTAGAAACTAGTTACTGAAGTTGGATTTACTTGCACTATACTCTGCTCTCCAAATTGATAAGTCTAATTGGCATAAAATAAATACATTGATCAACAAAAAAATCAGGATGCTTCAGTAGATTAATCCAAACATTCTGTTATAGATTAGTTTTAGTTTATTTTTTAAGTTTAATTTTTAAGTTTGTTTTAAGTTTAATTCTAGTTTAGTTAATCACCATTTTCTTTCACTTTTTTATATAATTGCACAACATTAATCTCACCAGTAATAAAATTCATTCACTGGAAAATGAAAGTAAAATAATGAAAATAATAATATAGGTATTTATTAAGTAAATGTTTATGTATTCTTTTAGTGATAACGTTCTCCCAAAATATAGTAACATTAGAACTAAAAGTCTAGCCATTGTGCATGCTACTTCATACTGCCATGAAAACCTGGTAAATCCTAAATTGAATGGTCTATTATAATGATACAATCATCTTTCAAGACGTAAAGAAGTCTTGGATGTTTTTATCACGTTTTTCACCTGAAGTTACAGTTGATAATGTTTTAACTTACATTCATGACGAGGGTATAAATGATGTCTCATGTGTTGAGTTAAATACAAGATATGATTCGTACAAGTCTTTCAAGCTAGGTGTTAGTGAAGGATTATTATCCAGGGTTCTTTGTGCAGACTTTTGGCCGGAGGGCACTCTTATTCGTGAATATTTCCGTGGACGATCCGATAGATACACGAAAAGTAGAGTTTTTTTAGGCAAACCTACTGCTTCCCAAAAAGCAAACTAATTGAGAGTGTTAGTCACAGGAGAAAATAAAAAGCTTTGGCAGATCTGATCTAAATCTTGACGGGGACAGGCTGGGAAACGATCTGCAAATCGGTGCAAATTTAAACCCGGCTAGTAGTTTCGGACGGGTGAATAAACTAATTGTGTCACACATAAACCTTCAGTCCATTCGAAATAAACTTGGTCAACTTGAGATTGTCCTTGACAGTAAACCTGCAGACATTTTGTGTATAAACGAACACTGGCTAGCAGAAGAGGAGATTCCCTTCTATGTACCGACTGGTTTCTCCCCAGCGAGTTTTTACTGCAGAGCAGCTCCATGGACTCATGGTGGAGCCGCCATTTATGTTAAAAATAATATTAAGTTTGAAAAAATTGATATAACTAAGATGAGTGTAAACTTCTTATGTGAGGCTGCTGCTGTCAAGGTATCTGACTTTGACCTTGTTATTGTCTCAGTATATCGTACACCCAGCTCAAATGTAGAGCTCTTCTTCCAAAATCTAGAAAAACTGTTAAATTATTTAATGGGGATTAAATTTAGATACTTTGTACTTGCGGGGGATTTCAATGTGGATGTTCTGGACAAGAAGAAGTCTGAATCTCTGGATTTCTTAAATTTGCTTAGATCACTAGACTTATATTGTACAAATAACAAACCAACCAGAAATGAAGCATGTTTGGATAACTTAGCAACTAACATACGATCTGAATGTTATAACTGCTCTCTTTTAGATCAAGATATCCTTTCAGATCATGCTGGTGTATGGACTGAATTTGAATTAGATCTTGTGAACAGTGTGAAACTTGACAGCAGTAAGTCAGATAATATTATTACAAAGCGTCTGACCACATTACCTAGATTGGATAGTTTTAAGATTAGCTTGTCATGTTTGGATTAGTCACAGTTGTTTAGTATTGGTGATGTAAACAAAGCTTTTGAGTATTTTCTTTGTATTTTAATATTTTATTTTGATTTAAATTGTCCTTTGTTGAATGTCAGAGACAGACCTAAGAACGTTAAGTGTAATGGTAATAGAAAATGGTTTACCCCACACATAGCATCTATGCGTGATATACTCTTGATTTTGTTTGATAAGTGGAAGCTCAGTGGTGATCTCAAGGACAGAGAAAAATTCAAAACATTTAAAAAGGTATATAACAAGGCCATTAGGGATGCTAAAATTGCTGCAAATGATGTCATTATAAATAACTCTAACAATAAGTGTAAAGCTGCCTGGCGTATCGTCAAAGCAGAATCTTCCAGTAAACCAACTAATTTGTCGGTGCCTGTAGATGTGGATACATTGAATAATTATTTTGCAAATGTCTCTGTGAATATTGGTATTGGTAAGGATATTTCAAATGACAATAATTATATTGAGCTTTTGACTAACTTTAAAAAACCAACATGTCTTCCAAATAGAAATTTTATGTGGAAAGAAGTAGAACCTAAATCTATACTTGATCTTGTTAATAGGTTTAGTTCATCTCATGCAGGAGATGTTTATGATTTATCAAATTCTATCATGAAGCACATTGTAGGTGTGATATTGTTGCCATTAACATATTTAATTAATTTGGTTTTAACTGTTGGAACTTTTCCTGATTGTCTAAAGTTAACAAAAATAATTCCTATCTATAAGAAGGGAAATAGAAATCTTCCTGAGAGTTATAGACCTATCGCTTTAGTTCCTATACTGAGTAAGATAATAGAATCATGTATTTTTGTTCAGCTATATGACTACTTTATAGACAATAATTTGCTATATGAGCACCAATATGGTTTTAGGCCTAAGTATTCAACTTCCATGGCTGTTGAGACTATTGTTAGTCACTTATTATCATCATTTGAGAATAGACTTGTTACTGGTATGTGCCTGATTGATTTAAGCAAAGCCTTCGATTGTATATCGCACAGAAAGTTGTGTGGTAAGCTTGGATACTATGGCATAAAACACATAGAATTAAAATTAATAGAGTCATATCTAAGCAATAGGAAGCAAATGGTTGTAAGCAATAATGATGTGTCTGGTTGTGAAAATGTAATCTCAGGAGTGCCACAAGGTTCTGTTTTGGGACCTTTCCTTTTTTTAATCTTTGTCAATGATTTTGGCTGTAACATCCCCGCCATGTCAGTCTTATATGCCGATGACAACATTAATGTGTTCTCATGAAGATTGTGTTGTGACAAATGCTTTACTAAAACATTCTGTGGAAAGAGCTAAAACCTGGTTTGATGCAAACTGCTTAAAGATAAATGATAGCAAGACCGAGTATATATACTGTTTTCACTCAGAAGTGGAGTTTATAGATGATGGTGATGTAAAACATGTAAAACTTTTGGGTTTGTACTTGGATAATAAAGCTTACCTGGCAACCACATATAAATGCTTTATGTAAAAAACTTTCGAGGGTATTATTTTTAATGAGAAAACTTAAGTTGGTTGTCAGTTTTGATGTCCTGCTGATGACTTATTTTGGCTTGTTTCATTCACTGCTGATGTATGGTATTAGGCTGTGGGGTAATTCCAGTCTCACTTTCAAAGTTTTTCTATTACAAAAAAAAGCTGTAAGAATATTGGCAGGTTTATCAGATAGAGAGTCTTGTAGAGCTAGTTTCTCTAAATTACAGATTTTGACATTGCCCTCTTTATATATTTATTCGAATTTGATTTATGTTAATCAGAATATTTCACAGTTTGTTAAACACAGCTCAAGACATAGCTATAACACTAGAAATAAACAGGATTTGGTTGCCCCTCTTAACAGGCTTGTGAGATCATATAAAAGCCACAGTTTTCAACAAATTAAGTTATATAATAAGCTGCCAGGTACTATACAATCTTTGACTGAAAAGAATTTTAAAAAGTGTATATCTGACTTCCTGAAACAAAGCACCTACTCTATTCATTAGAGTGATATATGAATTCTGATTTAAATAAATAAATGTTAAATTTTAAGAAATGATAAATTTTAAGAACTGTTAAATTTTAAGAAATATGTTAAATTTTAAGAAATGTCAAATTTTAAGAATTTAAATTTAATGGACTATTGCTAATTACATTGTAAACAAATGTTTAAAAGCAAAATAAATCTATTCTATTATAATGTTAAGACACAGGTTATGTAGCACCATAACAATATAATACCATTCACAATAAACTAGACCTAAATTATTTCAGCTACCAAAGGGACAAAACCTAACCTAAGTAGGTACAAAAATAAGACAAAGTCCAATTAAAGAAATCTCAATTGTGGCACGATAAGAATAAGAGAATATTAAATATTGTAATATACCGGTATATAAAAAATAATAATAACAATAATTATAGGCCTAGCATCAAAACAATTTAGAATTGGAAATACCATTTCATAGGTTAACACATTAACCTAGTTTAATTAAGTAACACAGACCACAGAAACACATTATTTCTACAACATATCACATTCACAATTGACAAATCCATATAAAATCACAAGCGATTTCATAAAATAACAATCGTGTATTTATTTAAAAACATTTTGAAAGTAACGAAGTAAAGTCAACAAGACATCAGAACTGATTCTCTTGTTACATGTGGATCGACAAGACATATTTGACGTTGCCATAACAACGAGGAATGCATCACGCATTGTAAAAATTGAACACATTATGGTAGGCCTAATAAGTAATGGTTTGCGGAAGAAATATAGTTTTACCGACAATTTAATACAATATAACACAAAATCAAAAAAATATAAATGTAAAATAGAGTAAAATTATAAGATGTAGGCCTACTAAATCTAGACTTAAGTATAATTAATATGCAATAGTAATATCAAAATTTGTCAAAAATGCAAATTGGGTCCCGGGCATTTAAAAAAAATCTTGTCCTACCTTAACCAAAATCAAATTTATAACAACATTAAAAGAAATTAATATAACTTAATATTAATAATTATTAAAAGTAAACAAAATTCAATGGAATATTTTTATGAGCATTCTTTTACCTTTACCAAAATAAAGTTATTGATGTTGAGTTCTTCTGAACATATTTGTTTAATCATTGTACTTTTCCTCATTCCATAATTCGCTGTAGCATACTATTTTACAATGGCATAACTTAATGAAATTCGAAATAAATATTCTACTGTATCTTTCCCTGGCCAAAGTTTAGAACCTACATTAGGTAGGCTTACCTGACATTTACCGCTGACAGTCTGCTTTTTTTAACCTCGCCCGTGAAAATGTTTGCGGCTATAATATGTCCGCGGTTATTAAACAAAATAATCCGCTGTTTTTAATTTGCATAAATACCCTACATTAGATTTTATTATTGTTTTTAGCAGTTTTATTTAACATAAAAATGTTGATAAAAGATGCAGAGTTGCAGCACTATTTAGTTTTATTCTCCAGTTAAGTTAATTGTTTGTCTAGTTTACTGTCGTATCATAGTCTATATTATATGTCTATTCTGCAGTTCGTTTAAGTTTAGGTTAATATTAAGATTAAAATGGGCAAAAGGAAGTGTACTTTTAATGAAAAATGAGCATAAATTTGTAAAAC
>JAGFPH010000084.1:622720-642302 GCA_018207615.1 Philaenus spumarius
TAAATAATACCAATAAAACGTAATTTAAGTACCACAATGAATGTCCGTGAAATAAAATGACGCCCAAACACAATATGTAGTACCATTTAATGAAAAACCGGTGTTAAAATATTATCGAACATACAAAAGCAAATGCCAGTGAAAGAAATTAACGTCCGAATAATTAAAATAAAATTAAACTTAAAATATTTTCTTAGGTCACTTTATATTCCTGAAAAGTGTAATCTCTTTGTTCGAATAAAATATATTTGAAATAAACCTTGTTGTTTCATCCAACCCGTTTACAAAGTTCCCTACACCTATATATATAAAATAGTAATTTTATCATAAACTCAATTAGTTCAAACAAATTCTGTTTTTAATACAAATTTATATCGCTTGTGCATAATACTCAGGGCTGGAAGTAAGTGGTGAATATTATACGTTTATATAAACATCTATTTTTTATTATTTAGTAATACAATTTGTAACATTGTAAGCACCATTTCATGCTAAAAATGAATCCACTAAACTGATTTAATTTTCATTACTTTTAATGTGAATAAGCGCAGTTTTGGCGAAATGTTGAACGTTTTACCGCTGGCATCAATGCCCGGAGTGGGCCGATAGGGTGGGGGTGAGATGCGGCGTTGCCACATCGAAGGCCGCGGCCTTATACAGAGAAGGCTATGGTTAAACTCAACCGTTAGGCCTGAACAAAAACTTAAAATTCCACCAATATTTCTTAGAGAAGCAAATAACCATCAAGAAATAATAAAAGATTTAAAAATTATAGTTTGCTGTGATTTCTCTACAGAAGTGAGAGGAAACACATTAAAAATTAACACTCAAAGTATTGAAGATTTCATAAATTTAACTAAATTTTATGACAACTCAGGTATTAAATACCACACTTTTAAAGCCACTCAAGACAAAAATTTAGAAGTCATAATTAGAAATGTACCTTACTCGCTTACAAACGAAGAAATTAAAAAGGAACTAATTGACCTAAATTATCCCGTCATAAATATTTGTAGGTTACTAAACAAAGACAAATCACCTATTCCCTTATGTTCAGCAGAAGTAGAAAACAGCGAAAATGGCAATGAAATATTTAAACTTAATAAGCTTTGCCACTCTATTGTGTCAGTTGAACCAAAAAGAAAATCTAAAAACATCCCTCAATGTACAAGATGTCAAAGGTTCGGTCATACCAAAAATTTTTGTCGTTTGGACCCTAGGTGTGTGAAATGCACAGGTCAACACCATTATACAATGTGCCCAAACAAAAAAGATGTACCTCCAACATGTATTAATTGTGGTGAAAGCCATTCAGCAAACTTTCGTGGTTGTCAATATTATCAAAATATAAAAAACAAAATTGGCTACCAGAAACAACAAAATAAAGATTTAAGACCTACATCAAATAAAACATCAGGTGAACATACGAGTATAAATATTAATAGTGACGATTGGCCTAAATTAACTAGCCATAAAAATCACAGTCCTCATAATGAACCTGAAGTTAAAAATAAACCATCTACCTTATCCTATGCCAAAATAACAAAATTGAGAAAAGATGATGAACCAGATACAAATATTGAGTCGAGTTCTGGTTCCCTAGAAGACATCATTCTGAATTTAGTTAAATCATTCATGCCCTATATCAAGACTATTATATATAAAATTATTTCTAAAGTTTTACACAATGAATAAATTTAAAAACTATACTTTTCAAAACTTAACCATCCTAAATTGGAATGCAAATGGTTTAAAATTAAAACAATCTACTTTCATTTCATTTCTAGCCAGGCATAATATTGATATTGCATGCATTACAGAAACACATTTAACTCCATCACTAAATTTTAAAGTTGGTGGCTATTGTGTTTATCGTGAAGATCGGTTATTACCAACTGCCTCTGGAGGTGTTGCAATTTTCATTAAAAGGACACTTGATCACAATCAAATTATATTACCACCTGTCATATCCATTGAAATAGTAGCTATAAAAATAAAAGTTGAAAATGGCTCAACAGTAAATATTATTTCGGCTTATAAACCACCAAATCGGAGACTTTTAAGTAATGATTTACAAATCATCTTTAATGACGATGTGCCTACACTCTTGCTAGGCGATCTTAATTGTAAACATCAGCATTGGGGTTGCAGAGCCACAAATCCAAATGGAAATCGTTTATTGAATTACATATCAAACAGCTCTGTTAATATTTCGGCACCAAATGAACCAACTTTTTATCCGTTCCAGCTACATTCACAGCCTGATATATTAGATATTGTATTATACAAAAATTTCATGCAACCAATATTTCATCAGACGCTTACAGAACTAGACTCGGATCACCTTCCAGTAATATTAACATTTTTCATACAACCCAAATTAAATTCTCACAGAGAAGTCTTAATAACAGGACAAGTAGACTGGGATACCTTCAAATACGAGCTTGATAAGTCTCTAACCACACCCAGCCATTTAACTACTGTTGAACAAATTGATGAAGTGGTGCATCATTTAACCTTTACAATTAAAAAGTCAGTACAACTAGCTATAGCTAAACCCTTTAAACCTAAAAATACAAGTTACCTTCACCCTCCAGCTCGAATATTGTACCTAATAAAAGATAAACATAAAGCTCGTCGGCAGTGGCAAAGATATCGACTGCCCTGGATGCGCAAACGTTTAAATGAATTAACAAGACAAGTAAAATCAGAATTGGATCAGTTAAAGTTTGATTCTTACCAGAAATATCTAAGTAATATAAATCCAGGTGATTCAAATATGTGGCAAGCTACTAAACAGATTTTGAGTAAATCAACAGTAATTCCTCCTCTTCAGCAGCAAAGTCAACTATTTCAAAGTGATGAAGAAAAATGTGAAATTTTTGCAAATCTTTTTCAAAATTCCTTTTCTCCTAACCAAATTAATGAGCCTAATACAAGTGCTAAAGTAGAAGAATTTACTAGTTGCTTTAAAGAAATTAGCACTGCAGAACTCCCAAGAAAACCCGTATCTTCTTCGGAAATAAATAACTTAATTAAATCACTGCCACATAAAAAATCTCCTGGTCATGATCTTATTACAAATGTAATTTTAAAAAATTTAACAAGCAAAGCTTTAGATTTATTAGTCGCAATATTCAACGCTTGTCTTAATATAGGCCATTTTCCATCTTACTGGAAACATGCCGAAGTTATAGTCATCCATAAACACGGGAAACCAGCAAATAATCCTTCAAGTTATAGACCGATTAGTCTCCTACCAAGTTTGTCCAAAATATTAGAAAAGGTTATCCAAAAACGAATATTACTACACACTGATGGCGCTACAAGTATTCCACCCCATCAATTTGGTTTCCGTCCTAAACATTCTACAACTCTTCAGTTATTGAGATTATCAGAAAAAATTGTTCAAGGCTTTGAAGATAAAAAGCACTCAGCTGCTGCATTTTTAGATGTAGCTCAAGCGTTTGATAGAGTTTGGCACGATGGGTTATTGTATAAGTTGTATAATATAGGTTTGCCATTTTACCTTATAGAGATATTGAGATCTTTTCTCTCAAACCGCACGTTTGCTGTTCGTATAAACTCTTCCTTTTCAACGATTAAAGACATTAAAGCAGGAGTTCCACAGGGATCAATTTTGGCTCCATTACTTTTTAATATATTTATGTCCGATATTCCAATCCCCCAAAATTCTACTTTAGCGTTATATGCAGACGACACAGCAATAATTGTTCAAGATCACGATGTAATAACAACCTCATCACTTCTACAGTCATGTATCGACACACTTTTGGCCTGGTTTACTAAATGGAGAATTAAATTAAATGCAAATAAATGCGAGACAAAAATCTTCTCACTAAGAAAGTACGATGATCCTCCGAAAATAAAAATATGCAATACATCATTAAACTGGAACTTATCAGATAGTTGCATTAAATATTTAGGAGTATATCTTAACACAAAATTAAACTGGACTGCTCATTTAAATATTAAACTTAATCAAGCATATGCAAGACTTGCCCAACTCTATCCTCTTATAAATCGGAAATCATCACTAAATGCATCTTCAACAGTGCTGATTTATAAATCTATACTACGACCATTGATGACTTATGCCTGCCCGGTATGGGGTTTATCCTTGTGCTCATCAAAAATTAAAAAATTACAAGTATTTCAAAACAAAATTCTACGTATTGCTGTTAATTCCCCTTGGTTTGTAAGAAATGAACAACTCCACAAAGAACTAGGTATAGATCCTATAAGTGTCTTTATTAAAAAAGTTACAAGAAATTTCATGATGTCATTAAATTCTTCCTCTGGTGCAGTGTTTTTTAACCTTGGACAACCAATAACTTCAAGACTCAAAGCTAGACTACCTCAAGACTTGTTAGTAGAGATACATGCTTAGTAAAACTCTATTCCAATCTATTTCGTTATCTAATGTAATTTTGTAATTTTTTTTTTCTTTTCCTGTTTTCTTTTACTAAATATTATTCATGTCACAGGGTGACTTCAATGAAGCGAACCCACTAATGTTATGGTACCATTGTTACAATTTCTGTGCATAATGTAGAAACATTGAACCGGAAAATAAATATATATTAAAAAAAAAAAATTGGTATTATTTTATTATCTCTGGTTCATAGATCGGTGAGCAGGGAGCACTGAGCAGTGAGTGGGATCAGTGTTTTTGCGAATGAGACTTTCTCTATTCGTTCATAATATTCGTTTGGTTAATAGTTTTGTTTCTGTAGGATTGACTCCGATTGAGGCTAATTCTATTTCAGATTTTTACGGATTAAGTTATGTTCTCATATTTTTGTCGTGAACTTTATTTGTACAAAATGTTGGATTAAGTTTTGTTAGAAAAGAAGAAAATATTTCAACTATGGAGAACTGAAGTAGGCCTATTTTGAAAGTCCTTATTCATTAAAAGTATATTATTATTTTTATCCAATTCCTGTTCTTTGGTGCGGAAATATTATTTGGTGAATTTGAATGTAGTGATTACATCTAGATAATATTTATACATAAATCAGGACTCCTTTCGAACATGGATTCTGTTGATTCTTATGACAATGATGGTAGGCTAATTATATTGTTAACACTTTAATATAGACCTAGCTAGGCTATTAGGTTTTGTTTTTTCTTACCTAATTTGTATTTGGCCTTATTATTATATATATAGTCTATATATTTATGTGTGTTACTTTAGGACACACAGCTGTTATGTTTGCAAATTAGGCCTATGACTTTTTTTAGTGCTGCCAACTGATGCACATTGTACTAGGCCTATTGAATTGTGACCAAGAGACTATAAGTTAAAACTTTGTTTAATTCAATAAGGTGGAGGTGTCTAATTGTAAACTTTAACCCATCAGCCAAATATTATAAGTTTGTCTTATTGCAAATTGTCTATTTAATGAAAATGCCAGGAATTAAAAATTACTTAAAACAAGAGTGGGCACAAATTTACTATTCGACCCTAGGGTAACAGAAATGCAAGAATAATAAAAAAAAGTAGCCTAAAGGTTCTAACCAATAGTTATTTAGTCACAGTATGTTTACCTGTTCCAGTATTCAACATTTACCTAACAGTGGAAACAACGTTGTTGTCTGCAAAAATATCAGCCTAGGGTTGAACAGTAAATTTACGCCCAAGAGTGCTTAGAAAGAATAAACTAGGCTACATCAATTTAAAAAAAGGGTGTAATATCAGGTAATATGGCTCGTACAGGATTATACTCTAATAATCTTGTCAATAGGCTAACATTAAATTTTTGATTATTTTTCAAATAGGCTAGGTATTAATAAGTGTTAAGGATACTAGTAAGTTTAGAATAACTCGATCCTTAAATACAGATAAGTTATTTAAAATTCCCATTTTGGAACTTCTTGCCTCCATTATTAAGTAGGTTGTTATCCTCTGGCTTTAACTAAGAAGTTATGGGTTGCAGTCGTTATTGCTAGTTTTATTACAAGTTTATTGCTAGTTTTGTTACAAGTTAAACATTTTTTATTATTAAATTAGGGGTTAAGTTTTTGAAATTATATTGCAATGACACTTATAAACAACAGCTAAAAACAGGTTCGGTTACAATATCATTGTCAGGGGTAATATGGAGTAGGCCTATGCAATGACTTCTAAATGTAGGCCCATAACATAAAAACAAAACTCAATTATAATTTTATTTAACTACTGAACAAAATATAAAACTTAGCAAAATCTTATTTTTTTAATACAAATTATTAACAAAGAATAGCTGTTTATAATAGGAATAGCCTAGTAAGAAAAAAAGACAGTGACTATAAAAAATCAAAGTAATGAATAATGAAGGACTAAGTATAAACTTTGTTTATAATAAACTAGGTTGTAACATACCTTGCGTACCGTCAACAGTTCTGTCCTTTAATTGGCGAAGACCGGTTTCGGAAGCTTACTCTATGCTTCCATTGTCAAGTCATAAGAAATATAAAACAACAAAAAGCACACCTAACACTAAGGCTACGGCCACGCTAGGCGACAAAGAAAAAAAGTGGAATGCATTGAATGATATAGGCCTAGATATGGCCACGCTAGGCGACCCGCGACCAGCGACAGCAAATAGAATGCGACCGAGAGCGTTTTCTGGTTGCGGCGACAAATACGCTCCCCATGTTATCTTATGGAGCCGGCCACGCTTGGCGACAGGTCGCTACATGTCTTCCCCCACCTTTCTCTGCTCCACCGGCTTTATGTGCGCTTTGATGCTAGTTCAGTGTTTTCAGAACCATGCCTTTTGACAAATGAAGAGAAGAATAAAGAAGGAAAGTTATTATTATTATTTTTTTACACAATCTTATTACGGTACACAATGTTATATTTATTAAATTCGCAAAGTAAAAAAGGAGAAATAGAATCAAGTGGGTACATCCATTAAACGTTCAAAGGCCTATTTTAGGTGCTTTAGTGCTGTCACTGAAGATTAAGAAATTATGAAAAAATGTTTTTCAATCATTTTAGAATGTCTGTAAGGTCATTTGTTTTGACAGGTTTTTTTGTGGGCGTTCGCACAATAATTCACTAAATTTTCACAATAGCTCACAGGCGCCTTGGAGGCAGTCAAACACGTTTTACCGTAAATATTATCCGTATATTTTTATAGGCCTAATCGTTAAACGGTCTAAAATTTGGTACAGGAATTCATTTTTGTATAGTATGTTTATACACATATATACATATTGTTTATATCTAGTATTAATTTTATTGAATTCTAGTAAATATTCTTGGAGAAAATGGGGGTTTACTTTTACTGAACACGCGTTTTCAATATCTGAAAGTGTACCTACGGTACGTGGCTTCCGTGAAAACTGAATTTCTTTTAAAATATTCAAGTGACTTTAATAAAATGTATAGGTACATATAAACAATATTTGTATAAAATAAATATACAAAATGGAGTTCCTATACAAAGTGTTAAACCGTTTAATGATTAGGCCTATAAAAAGTTACGAATAAAGTTTACGGTGGCGTATTTGATAGGTGACGGGCTCGTATAAGCAAAGGGCGGTGTATGAGTAATTATTATCCATTATTTAATAGAATTTTATTTGATTTAAGAAATTAAAAAAATATTAAACAAATATTAAGTACTTAGTGCTAATACTAAAAGCTTTGACTTAATATCGAAAGTTAGAGCTAAGACTAAAAGCCAAAAGCTTATGCTAGGTTTTTATTCAACATAAATAATGTATTCTTTTATTTTGTTATAACATTTTTAATAAGACAATTGAAGCAGGAAAACTTGCAAATTATTCAAAAGATATTCTGCAATCACTAGCAATCATATCCTCATTCAAAGAAGTCATCTTTTACAATTGTGTTACCGCGACTGTCACTAGAGAATAAAAAATTCTCCGCGACCAGGTCGCGGCGACCAAGTCGCCTAGCGTGGCCGTAGCCTAAATAAAATAACACATGTCTAACATTAATAAATAAAAAACATAAAACACACGACACACTTCATGCATGCTGGCCAGCTGGTCGTACGGAACTAACCTCCATGTGATTACTACCTCTACCCTACCCCCCTTGTTCGCTGCTCATCTTATTCCCTGGGCTCAGTGTATTTATGCGGTTAATGGCGTTGAACAACACGTTAGAATTATATTTTAATTTCTCGATGAGGGTGTTGTCGGCGTCGTATTTAAATGCATTGTATATGTGCATTTCCTCCAAACTTGACAAGGAGACTTTCAGCGTTTGTGTAGAATATCCATGTTGGTTTTGATAACTGCAACGTTGTGGCAATTTTGTACGAGGTACTCGGCAAACTTAGATTTTTGTGTTAATTGCGACTTTCTAGGGATATGTTCGCGAAATCTAGTCTTAAATGCCCGACCCGTTTGTCCGATGTAGAATTTAGGGCAGTCCGAACACCTGATTTTATAGATTCCTATTTGTTGGAAATCGTCCTTCTTTTTGTCATTCGTTCTGCGTCCCACTAATCTTTCTAGTCTGTTGGAGGTCCTGCAGGACAATGTAACGTTCTGTTTCTCAACTCATTTTTAATAGTATAATGTAATTTATCTCCATACTCGACACATACATATTTTTGTTTAGGCTTGGGTACTGCAATCTGCCTACATTTATTAATATGCTTGCGGATGATACTACCTACAGTCAACTCCCGATTAAACAGGATCGGTTTATATGGGTTGCGGCTCAACCGGGTTGAGAGACGAGAGAGGTGGTAGGGCAAGAAGTGAAAAAATGCGGGTGACAGGAGGGCGGGCGGCCTTGTAGCAAACGAATAACGACTAACACGAAACTGATGCTACTGCAGTCACGAGTAGCATCTATTCATGTTTTGTTAGAGAATAGAGTACCGGTAGCTGTTATAATCTGCTACTATAGATTAGCAGTTACTAAGTACGTAGCAGTTATGTTATTGACGTAACATCTCTAGCCGAAAATGACACACGGCACAGCTCTGAGTTACGTCGAAGGCCTTCTTGACTATTTAGACAGTCAAGGTGATGCATTATTAGAGACAAGCTCATTTTACAAAAAATAAGATCCACAATTTTGAAAAAGGAAGCAAACGCGAAAAAACTCTAACGGACTATTTTACTCGTTTTGTTGAACATTCTGAACTATTTTAATCGTGTTTGAACATTGTAAATAAAATATATTGTTGAACTGCTATTTCAATCTAAAGCAGGGTTTGTATTTTTTTATATATACGTTTTAGGAGGGATTATAGGTACAGTATATTTAACCATTATGTTTATAATTCTTGCATAATACCTTGTATTTGGGCCCTATACTATAACGAATTGCTTTAACCGGGATTTCACATTATCCTTGATGGTCTGCCGGTAATTATCCCGGATAGTCGGGAGTTGACTGTTTACTGTGCTGTTGTAACCATTTGCTACAGCTATGTGTTTAATCACTGATAGCTCAGAATTGTAGCCATCCCTATCGAGAGGCACTGTTAGAAGTCTATTCGTTAAGCTGTGGAATGCGGCCATCTTGTGTGACATGGGGTGGTACGAAGTGGCGTGAATCGAATCGTCCGTAGCCGATGGTTTGCGGTACATATTGTATCAAAGGGTCAGGTCAAGGAAATTAATTTTTAGTATCTGCCTCAATCTCCAGTGTAAACTTCAATTTGGGGGCTATACACCATTCAAGTACAGTAGAGCGTCAAAAATCCGAACTAATTGGGACCGAGGGGGGTTCGGATTATCAATTTGTTCGGATTTTTGAAAACAACCAAGAAAATGCCATTTAGGCTAAAATATATGCCCTTTAATCAATTAAAGTGTTTAAACAGTACAAGCAGTAATGTAATTACAATACAGTATGTAAGACTACTTACATATATTATGATATAGAAGAACCTGCACGTACACAGTAGGGCCAACATGATTACACTTGTAACTCTAAATTACAGTATACAGTACATAATTAAAAGTTCACTTGTACATTATAGTTAACACAAACGAAAAATAAAAAAAATACTGTATAGTACATTACTTTATGTAAGACACACTGTTATAATTATTACACAAAAAGAAATGAATGAACTTTCTGTATGTTTACTGCTAGCGCTAAAGCAGCTAATTAGCGTGGTATACTGACAGCCAGTCTGCTGTGAGGGCGTGTGAGAGCAGCAGGTATATTAAGAAGTGTTTAAAAAGAGATAATAATGTCAAACTGCGTTGAAGATTTTTGTGAAATTTTTAACGACGCAATAATTGGAATTTGCGAAAACAAAATTTTTGTAGGGGCTGCCTCAGAAAGCGTTCGGATTTTTGACGTTTCGGATTATTGACGTTCGGATTATCGAAGCTCTACTGTAATGATTAAGTCCCAATTGTCTATTGTTACCCTTATAGAACATAATAGTATCGTCAACGTAACGGTGGTACAGTGAAATCCTATTTGCATGCGTTTTCTTCTGTGAAAAGATGTAAGTGTTTTCAATGTGATTAAGATATATTTCGGACAGGATACTCTAGAGGGGGGCCCCATCGCTAAACCGTCTCTCTTTAGGCCTATATAAAATTTGTTACTAAAAGAAAAGTAATTCTGTTGAAGAACAGTGCGCAGGAAGTGCGACAGTTCCTTAATAGCTTCCGGTTCTAAACTAGAGTTATTCCTTAAATTTTGTTCTAGTAAGTCCAGAGTAAGGGCAACGGGATCGTTAGTATATAGATTAACTACGTCAAAAGACGCCATGGTATGGGACTTATCAAACTTGATGTTTTTGTCAAATTAACGAGATCCAAGCTGTTCTTTATGCTGTGGTCATTACTAAGCACTACGTTCGCACGCATGACTTTATCAACCGCCATTAACCGCATAAATACACCGAGCCCAGGTAATAAGATAAGCAGCGAACAAGTTGGGGTAGGGTAGAGGTAGCAATCACGTGGAGGTTAGTTCCGTACGACCAGCTGGCCAGCATGCGTGAAGTGTGTTGTGTGTTTTATGGTTTTTATTTATTAATGTTAGACATGTGTTATTTTATTTAGTGTTAGGTATGCTTTTTGTTGTTTGTGTTTTATATTTATTATGACTTTACAATAGAAGCATAGAGTAAACTTCCGAAACTGGTCATCGCCAATTAAAGGACAGAACTGTTGACGGTACGCAAGGTACTGTATGTAACCTAGTTTATTACTAATTGCAGTTCAGGAGGCAAACAGTCATGTATAAATTTGTTTATAAATAAATTATCAATCAAACAAACTCTTTAAACAGTAGGTCTAAATCATAATTTATAGCCTATATGAAAGAATTAACCAACAAAAACATCACAACACAAAATAAAATGAAGTAGGTCTAGCCCAACTCTATTTTTAGTAAAATAAAATTTTAGAACTAGGCCTAAACCAGTTTCAGTTGTTCAAACGTTTTTCGGCAGTTTTATTGGCAGGATAACCACCAAGGTTTTTTTGCCTTAACCTTCGAGCGCTCGCGTCTTTTGTTATATTTAATTAATAAAACCTCATACATTGTACATAAACTTTTAATGAAAAAATATAAAAAAAATATATAGCCTACTTGATCACTTTTATTATTACTTAAAATTGAACGAAATATACAAGTTTGTTTAAAATATAAGGTAATAATTTGATGTTAGCGATATTTACAGGGAAGGATAAAAAGTATAGGTATATTGTAATTATGTTAAGTAGTCAATAAACTGACATTTATTGTAGTCATCTTCATTGATATGCTGGGGGCTCGTAATGTCATCGGGGTCGCTAAACTCGTCTCCTTCAATTTCAAGGTACTCTTCTTCCAGTTCCCGGAGGATTTCCGGTCTGTTGTACCTCACCCTATAACAATAAAATTGTGTGTTAGTAGGTAGTCCTAGTAAATATAGCCTACACTTCAGTGAAAACGGACAAATAAATTGTAAGTAATTGGTAGTAAATAATCCTAAATAAGCATAGTGTAAATAAGTATCGGTATTATTTATATTCTTGATTTGTGATAAAGAGTTTAGAATAAAACCTGAGTAAATAATACAAAAATAAAATAACATTATCAAAAAAGAAATCAGCAAAAATAACTACTTACATAGTTCTGAAGCAATGCAGTCACAAATGAAACATCGTTGATCGACTCGTGGGGATTTCTCCACCGTTCATACGTTGTCAACTTTGCAACTGAACAATGACTGGAGACCAAACATCTGATGATGGCTCCAAGCTCATTTTGGTTAGTTGAGAGATAACTAGAGAATACATGTGGGTCCCAGCTCAAAATTCCTGCGCATAGCGGCACAGTTCGGTTATTTGTAAAAACGCGGTATTAATACCGCGCACTCAATCGTTTGAAGCTTAAAACAAATAAAATATGTAGGCTATAGGCCTACATAGTATATAAAATGCCCTGGAAATACAAATTTTACTCCGAGTGAAGGTGAAAATGTAACAAATGTTTTAATACATTTGATGTGTGTGTGTGTATAACTATATGCAGTAAAGCCCCTATTATCTGCGAGTGTCGTGAAAAATAGTTCAATTACGAACCTCAAAAAAGCCAATTGTAATTTGTAATCCAAGCCAACAACATGGAAAATACAATAGGCTTATACAGTGTGAAGGTCGAAAATTATGTTGCACTGACAGGTTTATTGTGCGTCGTAATCGTTTAGATCTTCCCAGAATTTGTGGATGAGTGGCAGGCTCTTGCTCTTTTGTTTTGGTCATGGCTTTCACATTCTCTGACCTCTGACCTTGATGACCTGATTGGATGCAGGAGTTGATTTAATCTGTGAAGTTCACTAACCTTCCCCCCTACGTATATTCTCTTGGCCCGCCAGTATAACGCTGCCGCTCAGTTGACAGTAAGTGTGCTTAGTTATCAGTCGTGTTTTATGTTTCTTTGCCAGTGCTCAAGTTTAGTGTTTAGTTCCTGAAATGAATACATGTATAATAGATGAAAAACAAAGGAAGGCTGTGTTAACGATTGCACAAAAACTTGAAGTGATTTCTAAAATAGAAAACGGCACTTCAAGGAAGCAGATGTGTTTGGATTACGGGATCTGGGAAACAACAGTACGAGATGTTTTAAAGCAAAAAGACAAACTGTTGGCCTTTGCTTCAGTGTCGGGACAGTGTTTCTGGGATGAAAAAATGAAGGAATCCACCTATAATGAACTTGACTTTGTATTAGCGTTGGAGTGGATAGCTCAGGTGCGAAGTGAGTGCACCCCCGTGTCTGGTCATACCATTGCTACTAAATCAAACATCTTTTTTGATTTGTTAGGCCTGGAAGGAAGTTTTGATGCATCGTCTGGTTGGTTACATCTTTTTACTTTCTCCCCCTATACCATAGTATATGGAGAAAGTATTGTATTCGTCAAAATTTTCGAGTTTGAGTTTTTGGTGGAAATATCCGTTTTGGGTCCCCCTGAACCTAAAAAAGTGGTTTTCGGAGTGATGTCTGTGTGTGTGTCTGTGTGTCTGTGTGTCTGTGTGTCTGTGTGGATGTTATCAGACCTAGAGCCTAAACCAGTCGTCCGATTTTGATGAAATTTGGTATGGAGGTACTAATCCACGGTATATCCAGGCGTTTTTTTCATTTTTGTGAATTTTTTATTTTTAAGGGTAATTTTCCCATAAAAACCCATAAAATATCGGAAAAATAAACTTTTCTCAAAAACGGCTCTAACGATTTTGATTAAAATTTTACAGTTTATTAGGGACCTAAAGTACTATAAACTGTAAAATTTTAATCAAAATCGTTCGAGCCGTTTTTGAGAAAAGTTGATTTTTCCATTATTTTATGGATTTTTATGGGAAAATGACTGTTAAAAATAAAAAAATAACAATAAATTGGTAATAGTATTTTTTTTATTAAGTTTCTATAATGAGGGAGAAAGTATGTGTCAGTTTCCTGATACCGTTTATTAAGGAACATCATGGAATTAAAGAGTTTGGTGTGCACGGAGAGAAGCTGAGTGGTAATCAACAAGCAGCTGATGATTTTCAACGTAATTTTGAAGAGTTTGTGTTGTCTGAAGAACTGTCACATGAACAATTTATAACACTGATGAATCAGGTCTTTTTTTGTGAATCGGAGGTTCTTTTTTGGAAGTGTCTTCCCACTCTTACTTTAGTATTTGAAAGTGAACATCAAGGGGCAGGTCACAAAAGTACAAGTCAATACTGCGGTGATTCACAAACTTAGTCTTCTTGTAATCGATAAATCTAAGAAACCGAGGTCTTTTAAGCCTGGGACAAAAACAGAATATTTACCAGTTTGGAAAATTTCATAAAAAAAAGTTTAGATGAAGCTTTAGTTTAAAGGTTTCAACGGTAAAATATGATTATCTTTACACTAAGATCGCTTATTAATTATTCAATAATTATTTTGGTATTAAGATTACTTAAATGGTTATTTAAAAAATCTTTTGGTCATAGTCCACTGAAACTTAAATTACTACACAATTATTTGCAAAATTAATATCAATAATAGTTTCAAAATAATTCAACTGTATTAATACAGTAGGCTAGTAAGATTGATACTGTATCATGATTATTTTAAGAAGTAGGCTAAATAGTGCATTGTTTGAGGATTAATTTATGATCTAAGTTATTAAAAAAATTTAACTTAGCCTATCTAGATCACATCTGCGGTAGGCCTATATCTTTTATCATAAATAAATCAAATTCTTTTATTGCAGCAGGTAGTTATGAGGAAGAAGAATCAAGGGTTGTGAACCACTCAGGATCGAAGAAGAGTAACATACTCCCACTATGGGGAAATGAGCGAACTATGAATCTCAATGCCCTTATTCTTACCAATATTCAGTCTTCACATTATTTTAAAGGTAGGGTGAATTTAGTAAACTTTTTTCCATGACATTTTTTTTATAAAAAAATTAATGTGGTAGGCTAACTTTATTTGCTCAAAACGTAAATTACAGTTCTTGTACCAATTGTACCAAATATTTCTTTATAAAAAAAAAAAAAAATACATTTATTTTATCGAGATAACTGTAATCTTATACTGTTTAATCATGATAACAGATGATTTTTCAGCTCCTATTAAGATCATCTTTTAATCAGACTTGGGAAAGTTAACCAAAATATTTAACTGGTTAAAGTTAAAGCCAGAAAAAAATAACTGATTAAAGTTAAAATCAAATCAACTGATTAAAGTTAAAAGTTAAAATACGGCACGACATAAGGTTTCCAATCAAAATAACACTTAAAAAATATTTAATCAAAACATAGGTCTGATATTTTATATATAATAATAAAATCACAGTTAGAGTAACATAACATAACAATCATTCAAATTCAAAATATAATGAAATAAAAGCAAGAATTACTCAAAGTCACAAACACAGTCAAATTACTAATTGAAATACCTATTAAATTTTAGGAGAGCGACTCCATTTCAAAATTTTTGTCTGACAATTAGGGCCTACTATAACAGGGCAAAAACAACTAATAACAAATGAACAAAGCTGTTCAACTGTAATGGCATGCGTAGGCCTCTATATCCAAGGGCTAATTGAATGACACTGACTGGCATGACAAAGGCATTGTTGTTCGCTAGCTACAGTAGAGCGTCGATTATCCGAACGTCAGTCAATCATCCGAATGCGGAAATGTACTGTAATATTGTTAGTTTACAGTTTAGTTGATAGCATGGGCCGTATGGAGGCTTGCCGCGCTACTACCTGACCTAACTACATCGGCTCCTATTCACTATAACATTGAATTATGAATATCCTTGTCTCAGTGTTTAATTCAAGATCCAAATTTCTTCATTTTACTAACGTACCTCATGTTTAAGTAAACCCCATTATGAAGTTTAAACTACACAAAACGAACATGACATTTGTTTTATTCTAACGTGTACTGCTGTATTGCTGTGCTATTTGAATTCTAACAAATTGTTAAAATTGTTTTCTGAAAGCAAATATATTCTCCCAAATAAAATAATATACTCTCCAAATAATCACTACAGTACTGTACATCTGAATTTAGGTCATGATAGATAGTACAGCTCCAATAATGCTCTGATGTTTTCTGTAAACTAAATTTAGTGCTTATTTTTCTCAATTCTTAATTCATTTTGATAACAGCTTTTGAATTTAAAGATTTTTCTAAAGTTTTAATATTATTATTTAGTTGTGGATGTACAATATTCAATCATTTACTTTCCTAAAAAAACAGTGTTCCACATTAAAATACAAATTATTCTCGAAAATATAAATATCAATAAAAAAACAATATCAAGGGAAACATATTCCTAATAACTAGTTTCGCAGGGGATAGGTTCCGACTAATTGCCGCAAATAACAAAACCGTGAATAGCGAAAACCAAATCTTTATAAAAAAAGGGGGTTATGTTCGTGACATATAGAAAATTTTAAAACATTATGTACTAATACCTATAATTAATTTACATAAGATGCAGGCAGTCCTTGTTATACGCGTTCCGGCTTTACGCGATTTTGCTTTCACGCGGTAAAAAAATTCCTTGAAAGGTTTAGTATTTGAGCTAAGTTGTTTGGAGTGTAGATTACAGTTTATAATTTTATAAGTTATTGGAGCGTTATTTGTCATCTCACTCTCCCCTCAAAGTCAGTGCTCTCATAACGGTAACTTTACCCATCCCTACTTGCTCATTCATTGTCTGGGTTTATCTATTTTTAGAACTTAGTCACGTCAAGGCATCAAACTATCGTTCGCTGTCAGTACCGAAAATATTGGTTACGAGTGATAAAACATAGTAAAAACTTAATTTCTTTCAAAATATTTTACTGTAATTTTAATTAATTTTTTTAAATGAATTTGACTTGCTGTACACTAAATTGATGTCTCCAACTAAATCACAATATGCGACCTTCATTTGCACAAGTCCACTTATATTCACGCAGAGGTGTGTTGTAGGGAAATCCCATACTTGTATATTTTGTTGTATTTGTGAGTGTTTCGCCGACGTGGTATTTATACAAAGTTATTAAATTCGTACAATGATAATTACAGTGCATGTACTTTATTGCTACTTATATTCAGAATTTTTTTTTAAGCGACCGCGAATACCAAGTCGACGAATGTCGAAGGATTACTGTATGAAAATAAATAAGTACAGTACAGTACTGCACATAATTTCGAATTTAAAGTTTTTGACTTGCATAATCAGCAAAGTTGTAGATTTCAGGGAGTTTGTGAGTTGTTGAGTCAGTCATGCACCTGCCGCCACCCGCCGGGCAGTCACTACCGAGTACACTGAATGAATTGAATTATCCGAACAAATTAATTATAACCTGAATATTTTCGGTGTCGATTGTTACGGTAAGACATGGTGACTAATCTTTTTGGACATCCACCAAATTAACTGACGTTAGTTTTAATCGTTAATCAATATTTTAACGATTAATTTTAATCGTTAATCCCAAGTCTGCTTTTAATTAATAATAAAGCAAATGTTGTGAATGTTGAATTTCAAGTAAAAAATAATTTAATTTCTAGTGAACTTGTATGAGCTGAAGACATATCATGAAGTAATTGATGAGATATATTTCAAAGTGAACCACTTGGAACCCTGGGAGAAGGGTAGCCGCAAAACAGCTGGACAGACTGGCATGTGTGGAGGGGTAGGTAATTCAAACATTTTACTTACAACAAAATAATTATATATTTATTAAAATAAGTAACATTTAAAAATAATCAATAGTTAACAAAGAAACGTAAAACAAATATTTCTTTCTACATATAGTTTACATTAAAGAAATTAAGGTTTCAACCATTTTACATCTTTGATAAACTATAAACAACACGTGCTGCCGCATTTTCAATTTTAAAATTCTAAATTCCATTGTAATATCAATTTTATATGCTAGAGAAGAGTCATGGTTTTAATTACTGGTTTGGGTCAATTTTTAATTAGAACTGTTGAGTAATTAAACATATCTTAGTTTATTAATTTTGGCATGATATTTAATAAAACTATAGGTTAGACTATTTAAAAATAGAATTACAAATTTTATTAACCTTTTCTGGAAATTTTATAATCTTTACTATTTAATTGTAGGACTTCATATCTTCAGTACTTTTTTTCGTTTTTGTTTGTTTAATTTGTTTTATCTGTCTTATATAACAAATACATAAATTTACTCTTTGTCATAATACAAAAAACAATTTTATATAGATTTATGGGTCATGATGAAAAGTACAAACAAAATCTTTAGCATTTCTCAAGATAGTCTCCTGCATACTCTACATCATTTTGGAAGCTTTGAGGAAGAAACTTTGAGGTTGAGTCATCAACCATTTGTGCACCAACCCCATCACTTCTTAATTGTTCTCAGATCGTTTCTGTCCCAGTGCTTCTTTTAAGGCGCAAAATAAAGTAATCACAGGTGTACAAATCTGGGGATTTAGGAGGGTGTCAAGGGTTTCCAAATGCATTCCACCAGTTTTTAATTTTCAGTCTATAACCGCGGATGGCATTGAACACAGACTTTTCCCATGGGTCAGACCCGCCTCTGAAGCAATTTTATAAAAAATCAACTGCTGATAAGTCATGAACTACAAAGATTTCATCTTTATGAACTTCATTATACTCTAATGTGCAATGGGCGATGGAACCTCTTGCTCACTTATAGCTGTATGGAGAAAGAAACAGCTCTCTAAGTGGTTTCTCCACTATTACACATCAAAATTCAATGTCCCACTCTGCAAGCCTGGTCGGGATAGTCTGAGGAGACAAGGTTTTATATTTGAATCGTCCTCGTATTGAGACAAAGCCAAGAGAGTTGAGGTTTAAGAATAATTGAGAACGAGAATTTATTACATAAAATTTAATGAGATTGAGAAAAGATCAGAATAGATTTTTAGGGACTAGAGAAAAAACCAGAGTTGTAATCTCGAGATGAGAGGGAGATAAGTATAGTACTGTTTTAAAATATTAAAAGAAATATAATGAATATTGAAAGTACTTATTATATGTTATGAATTATATTACAAATTTAAAGTAGGCTATTTTGTTTGTAATTTAATGAATAACTATTAAAAAATAAAATTTGTAAACTACATTGGCAGTTAAAACAAATTGTCTTTAAGTTATTTTCATGTCTTTAAATGTTAAATTATTTATTTATAACAATTTGTTTGGTTAGAAATTATGTGGTATAATTTATTTTACTTGAGGTTATATAAAAAATTACACTCCATATATTAAGCTTAGTTTTTTCTTCATTGTCAGGATAATTTAAATTGAATAATGCAACATTTTAACCACTTCCCAGTTGAGTCGTTTTGAAAAGTGTAAGTAAATTATTTTCTTTTCATTCTGATATACCAAAAATTTATGAAAATAAAACTCAAGACTCTTAAAACTTATCAAACAATAAATGGCGTAAAATGAAACAAAATCGAGATGATATTGAGTTGTTTATTATTATAACTGGAAAGTTTTTAGATATTGCACAATCCTAAATATGAATACAGTATTAAAAAATTAAATAAGCACATTCAAGTGAAGAAACAGTATATATACACACTGTAACATTTTAAAGCAACTGAGAGGGTTAGAATAAATTGAAAATAT
>JAGFPH010000084.1:648834-669352 GCA_018207615.1 Philaenus spumarius
TTTCTAAGAATAGTTAATTGAAGTAGAGACATAAAAATAGCACAAAGAATCACATCAATGGATAAAAATGTTCAGTAATAGCAAGGAAATTCAGATTACAGTGTTGCAAAGAATGTTATTGTTGATAGAACTCATAAGACATAGTGTTGGTCAATTATCGGATGATTAATGCTTACTCAACTTCAGTACACCTATTGTTCTTAAAATTAATTAATTGCTACTTTGTTGAATTTAAAAAATTACACTTTTATTAAAACACTCCTAAAATGCCTCCCTGAGTTCGTTCCTTCTTGCGTCCTCTTTTAAAATTCTATTTAAAGGTAAAAACAGCCAGCTTACAATATTTGTTGATTATAAAATAAGCATCGTACAAAGTACAATTTAACTTAATAATATTCTTTTGATTCTTTCTTATAAATATGTAATTTAATGTGCTTTATAATTTGCATAGTTTGTGTCGTCATGTATAGTTGTAATTTTAAAACTAAAAAAAGTTAACAAATACTTTACAGCCCGTTTATAAGATATATTTTATAGTAAATTATTTTGAAGATAATTTTGTATTGCTTATTTTAAATATCATTAACTACTTTTTTATTTTTACTCCTCCCATCAGTTTCAATTGCAATCACGTGCTTCATTCTATTTTAGTGTAAATAACCATGTTGTTTCAGGATAATTTGTTCAACAAAATGTAAAATGGAAATGTTGCTATGGTCACTAATACAAACATATTTTGGTAAAATATAATCAAGCCAGTGAAAGTGATTTATTTTGAAAAGTGTGAATAGCAAGCTAATATTATTACTTAATCCAGTATGTCAATACCATGTGACAATAATTTATTTTCCAGTAGTTTTATAAATTTTTCAGTTTGGAAAAAGATGAATATTTTTCTCTACGTACACCACTTGTACATTGAACTGGATGCGATAAAACATTAATTATTGTATTTTGTTGGCAAGAAAATAAAAAATAACTAATTACACAACTAGTGCTTTTAAAGCACCAAAACATCAAAGCTGTCTTACAACCTCCTAATTTTAATTTACAATATGGTTCTGTATATAAACTTGTCTTGTTTGTGTAATTATATTATTTATTAATTTATATTGTTATTTATGTTGCTACTGTGCCAGGTGCGAGGGGTGGGTGCTGGTGGAATTGTCTCGACTGCTTACTGTCTTCTATATAAGCTATTTACCTTGAAGTTAACAAGGAAGCAGGTAAATGGGCTAATCACCCATCCCGATTCACCTTACATTCGTGCTCTCGGTTTTATGTATATAAGGTAAGTGCCTATAAGGCGTGGTAATGTGCAGGGAGCCATAACCATTGGGATTTCTGTATATTGCTTCTTGTTCATCCCATATTATCCAGTCAGGTATAAATAGGAGGTAATTTGTTTATAATAATTCATTTTTGCATCATGAGCTGATTTCAAAAGATAAAGTAAAATGTACTTCTATGATCTTGTGCTAGTTATAAACCTAACATAAGTTTAAGAGCTCTATTACTGTGTATGATGAGAAACCTGCTCTCATGCTACTCTAAATCAAAAAGACAATTCAGTTTCAGCTTACAAGGCCTAGTACCATAATAAGCATAGGTCAAGATTAAAATTTTATTTGTATCAGCATTTTGAAGTTAATGATGTTTTTTATTATTGGGTTGGGAGTAAGACTTCTACGTTTTTGACGACTATGATAAATATGATACACCTGTTTTTACAACAGTGCAAATACTTCTGACAAGAACATGTTCTGATAAGTAAGCTGTTATCAACCAACTGTTAGAGTTATTGTTTGAAACTTTTGATGACATCATAATATTATTGGTTTGATTTGTTTTGTTAAAAAAACGTTTGTATGTTGTTTACTCTAACCTAATTATAATTGCTCGTAAAACATAAATACAAATAATTGCATTTAATATATTTAAAAATATAAAATGGATTTCACCTACCTTATAGATTAAAAATACGTTCTCCAGGTACCATAGTCCAAATTTAAAAACATTAGAAATGTATTTCACGTCAAAACAATAACACGCACAGCACAAACACTACACACAGTACTGTAAACGATATTTTAAAATTATACATGTTTCCCGAAGATTTGAAACACTTTGCGTCTTCAGGTGTAAACAAAACTAAGTCCTACGCCTCTCAGAGCGCCTAATACTGGTTAACTGAGGGCTCAGTTGATGGTCATTCCGAAAAACAACCCCCATCACGTTTACGTCATCAATTTCCTTAATAGCCCTGACAAAAAGTCTATTTACTTCATTTCGAATTAAGGGTAAATACACCGCACTAATGGTTGAATTAGGCTGAGAAATACAGTTTCTTCTCACAGACATAATCACTGTTACTTTAAATACTTTCTCCAATTAATCTCTTTAAGTAAAATAGGCCCCTTGCCAAAACAAATAGCATGGTCATTAGCTATAACATGTTCAGCAACCTTCGAGTGATTAACATCACCAGCAGAAATGCATTCTTATGCGTCGTTTTTAAAAGGACAATATATCCCACATACAATACGCTACACTGGTACGGTAAATTACATCTAATATAGCATTAAAAAATTTTATCTTAAAAAAAGAGTTTTTTAGTAGTTAAATTACATGAAATAAATAGCTAACATAGCAGCTATTTTGATAATTTACATAAGATTTTACTAGAAGGAATTCAAAAGGAATAAATTTACAAACAAACTATGAATTCCGACATGATTTCATTCACACAAGAAGAAGAATTTTGTCAATACTGATTTTACACATAATTTGCATCTGTTTACAAGGTTGTAAAACATCATCGATAATAAGTAAATAAATTGAAATATATATAAATGATTTTAAATTAAATTGGTAGCGTACAATAAATAAATCAGAGTTTTTGGTTTGAGGGGTGAAAGGGATTCATTATAAACCACGTTTTCTTATGCACATTTATATTGCCAAATTACTGATAGAAAAAAAGAAAGATATTCATGATACTTCATGCAAATTAATTAGTCATTTGATTATCACTCTAGTAAGTTTTTCTTTGGTAGTTCTAACACTGGAAGTAATTTGTTTCAAAATTTCAATTTATTTCTAGAAGTTTTGAAAAATAGTAACATAAATTAATAAATTGTATCTCTTTTAAAATATGCATAGGTCAAATAAAAAATGGAATGAATTACATAGTAGGCCTATCTACTGGATAGTATGCTTCACTTTTAGTTCATGAGTTATATTTAGAAAATAAATAACTTTGTATAAAAGCAGCATATATAAATTTGTTGGCTTAACAATTATGTTTTATGCATATAAGTCTTACGAATAGAAAAATTTGCAAGTCCAATTTGTAGTACATAATTCCAACTGCTCAATCTAGTCGATTGGGTGATTACACTGCCTATAATATATCTCAATAGAAAAAATACACTTTAGTAAATTTAGTTAAAAAAATGAGTTATAATAATTCTTACTTAGTTTAAATAAATTCATAAATTTTTTTATAAATTTTAATATATTATTGTCATTTTGATTTCAGATATACTCAACCTCCAGCGGACTTGTGGGACTGGTATGATGCATATTTGGAAGATGATGAGGTATGTATGTATTGTTTAAAATTTAATTTTTTTATATTATTGTTGCAAATTTTAAACATGACGTCGTCTACATTATATTTTAAACACAACGGTAGTAAAATTATGAAATACATTTTTGAATATGCATAATGCATACAACTTCAAATTATGCCAACTATAATTACATATGTAATGATTATAAAATTAGGCCCCAAAGAATATTATGTAAAATATGCTTCTTATTTAATTTTATACATTTAAGAATTATAATGACACAAAGTGATTCTTCTGCTATGTGACATACACTACAATTTAGAAATTTGCTAACCTATTAGCTTAGCAGTTTTTTTTAACTAACACATACTTCTGCAGTTGAATAATTAAAACAGAAACATATTTATGATGTCAAAAACCACACAAAACTATTGCATCTATTCTAAAATAACAAATCTACTAACTTTGCAAAATAAATTTCTAATAAAATATCAGTTACATTTAAAAAATAAATACATGGTGTTAATAAAATTAACATGGATTTTGGAGTTGGACGGAGTACGATTGGTGATTGGAAAAAAAGAGATGCGAAATTGAGTATGGTGTTTGAAGAGAATTCGTGTACAGTTGTTAAAATAAAGAGGGAAGTTTTATTTGTACTTAATAAATCAATGGAAAAAGAGGTTTGGAGTTAGGAAAGTAAGGTAGTCTGCACACGGGTCATCAAGGAAGCGATATTTGTACGCTTGATCGTTTTAACTTAGGTAAATGATTGGGGACTGTAACAGGGCGTCAACCAATCGTCAAGAGTGAGAAGCGTAGTCGTTTCATTGTAGGTGCGTTTTAAGCGTTGTGCACTGCAGTTCTTAAGCTGAACGATTCCTCACGTGGCTGGTTGCAAACATTCAATTCGAAGGGGGGTTGAAAAGTAACAGGAATTTTTGATTAACCTAGTTATACGAGAAAAAATGTGGAGAAAGCGTAGGTTGAAATTGACTGAAGATAATTTATGTATTTTTTAAATACAGTCATACCCTCATGAAGATTATTAATTACTAGTAAGCCCTCGTGAAAAATTACAGGTAGATTAATTAGATATACATCAGAAATACATAATTTAAAAAAATACTATAGTATTTAAAAACAACAGACTTTATCTAGGTCTACCTAACTATACTGACCGGGATTTTTAACTCGTAATGTGTAAAATTATAAGGATTATAAAACTTGTAGGCCTATTTGTTAAAATTT
The DNA here is from genome assembly GCA_018207615.1 of Philaenus spumarius. Classification (NCBI taxonomy): domain Eukaryota; kingdom Metazoa; phylum Arthropoda; class Insecta; order Hemiptera; family Aphrophoridae; genus Philaenus; species Philaenus spumarius. The sequence continues at coordinate 653,661 of JAGFPH010000084.1, forward strand.
TGTATTATATATTTAAAGAAAGATACAAATATTATCTTTTAATCTGTTTTTATTTTATATTGATAGATCAAATGATTTATGATTCCAAAGTTAAACAAATAGGTATGTCTTATTTAAATTTGTATAAACTAATATAATTATATATTGATGACTAGCTGCTCAATCCGGTTTTGCACGGATAGACAAATCAAAGTTAAAAGTATATTAACAAAAACAAATATTTCAATAACTATATTACACTATGTATTTCTTATGGGGATTTTTAGTAACTTTGACCCCCCAACCCCCATAAAATTTTGAATTTTTTAAAACCCTTTCTTAGCGAGCACCTAGGGCCCTAGAGGAAGCTACATACCAAATTTCATTCCAATCCGTTCGGTGGTTTTTTTTTTGGTAACTTTGACCCCCTCCCCCAAACCTCCCCTAAAATTTCAAAATTTTTGGAAACCTTTCTTATCAGCACCTACGGCCCTAGAGGAAGCTACATACCAAATTTTATTCCAATCCATTCAGTAGTTTTAGAGAAATCGTGATTTAGTAACTTTGACCCCCCAAACCGCCCCTAAAATTTCGAATTTTTTGAAACCCTTGCTTAGTGAGCACCTATGGTCTTAGAGGAAGCTATATACCTAATTTCATTCCACTCCGTTCAGTAGTTTTTGAGAAGTCGTGATCAGTGAGTCAGTGGATTTGGCTTTTATATATAGAGATAAAAGGTTGTATTTATTTACTGTTTATAACCCCAAAGCAAATATTATAACGTATTATAACATACATTAGTTCTATAACTCATATTTAAAACAATCAACTTCACAAGAAATTATAATGATTGATGAATGTAAACATAACCCTGAAAGTTGGAATGGAGAATACTGTCGCTTCCTTGACGATAGCTTGACGACCAATCTGCGGATAATGAAGGAAACGACAATCATTCTTTTGCACGCTTGACGAGTATCAAGTATGCGTAGCACAGTCAACGACCCATGTGTGGACTGCCTAAGCATGACACATTTTCAGCAACAAAATTATTTTGTAATTAATTTTAAAACTGTGATTAATATTTCTTATTGGCTATTTTTGATATTTTAATGCAGAAAAACAGCTGCTTGGTCAAGATTCTACGAATATATTCTTTCTTTCTAATAAAATCAGCAGATTATTATTAAAACATGACATAATTTTTAGTTTTCCAGTATTTAAATAATATTGGGCCCAGAAATATGTACACAAACTATATTGCGATACAGCTTATTAAATTGTTAACATAACTGTGATTATAAAAATAAGGAATTATGTCCATAAGAAAAATAAATAGTAACATTTACACATATTTTAAGAAACTTAATTCAAGAGGCTTATACATACTAAATAAGAAAAAAATGTTTTGTATCCTGTTAAAACTGGTAGTTTTTGGTTAATTTTCTGTAACAGTAGAGTCATAAAATTGGCCTATTGTGGACAGGTATAGGCGCAGAGTTATCAGGATTTAGAGCTTAAAACAAGAACTATATTTTTTAAAGCTTGTAAAAATGTTTATTATTTAAAAAAATACAATCCAATCTTAAATCATTATCATTATGTCGGATCGTGGGTCCGGTACTCCTAAAATCGAGAAACCCATTGATAAGTCAAGTGGCTCTAGATCGGGTCATTTTCAAGATAACAAGTTGAGACTCAGCACAAATGTTTAAAATGTATATTTTAATTCCTATGTCAAGTTTCAATTCGATATATTAAAATTCAGTGAATTTAGAATGAGCCAACGCTTCATACATGAGATTTCCCCTTTTAGTGATTTCCCCTGCTGCAAAATAACATACCTGCACTATCAAATTTTTTCTGCTTGGACGAAATAAATACATATGACCTTTTTTATTGAAAAATACTTCCCCTACACGGTGGTATTTTTTATTTTTCTTCATCTTTATCCCAGCTTGAAATATTAAGGAATATCAAAAAAAAAATGTTAGTCGATTTTTTTTTCGACTTTGGGTAATCAATAGACTGGTAAACTTTTTTTATATTAATCTACATACTTTAAGGTGCGTATAAAAAAAAAATCAGCTGTATTGAAAATTACTGGTAGTTATAACCTACACCGACTGGGCTACAGTTACAGTACTTAAGTTATACAAATTTTTGCTTTTATAGAAACAAAATACAGTTACAATAGTCAGTTAGGTAGCCTATATAACAAATAAATTTGAGAATTTAAATAAAACTTGATTACCCACATTTTGAAGCCAATTATTTCAAATATAACTTTAATTATATAAATTGTAACAGGATAAATTTGAATTAAAATTATTATCCAATTAGTCTCGCTTTAGAAAACTACTAACTAAAGTATGAACACAATTATACAACTGTCAAGTTATAATTTATCATCATTCAGTTTTAACATAAACATTTATTTACATTAATTTAGAAATCAATTAAAATTCATAGTTCAATTTAATTGTCCCTATATAATATTGTTATTTATCTTGGGGAATCATCAATTTGCACCTTAAAAGATTTAAAAAATTATGAAAACTTTTTGATTAGGATTAAAATGTTCTTAAATTAAACATTACAAATTCACAAAGATTGAAATATTGTTCATATAAGGTTCAAAAGTTTTCTAATTTGAGATATAGAGTCTTTAGTTACTGTTCAGATTTTCTAATTTCTTTTAAATTGTAAATAACTAATTTTGAAGCTTTTTTTTATTAAAATGATATTGCTGGTATCAATATAATACTTTTTACCTACTAAAAAACACAAGTTTACTCTTTGGCGTCCCAGGTAACTCTAATAAAGCGTCTTTACAAATTAAACGCTTCCAGGTTTTTAGCGTCATTTTTCATTGGTTAATTCATGCCGTTTTCTTCTGTAACTGGTTAATGGCAATCGTTCTCTAGCTTCCGTGGAGTCGGAGTTTTGGGTTGAATAATTACCTTTTCATTTGGAAAGCTACTTTTCTTTAAACATTTGCTATTATAAATTACTTTTGCTATTTTAAATTACTTAGTTTAATTTTGGAATAAAGTTTGTATTTAATCTTTATAAATTATATTCAAGGAATTAACTTGGCGTGGGTGTAGTTCATCTTTGAATTACAGAATCTGATACATGTTGTACTTGTTGTTTATACTTTTACAACTGTTATTAAATTATTATTATAAAACGAGATATCCTTAGTTTGGCTGTTCTATAATTTATTCTTTCACAATGTAGCTTGTAATGTATTTTGTTCACTGAGGGAGCGTTGTGATCATTCTATTAGCAAATGTAAACAAACATGGCGGGTATCTGCCTGGAATCTGCCATGGCTACACATCTGGAATGTGTAGTGTTGTGAATTAATGATCATTTTGTTTGATGTGTATTGTGTGTATTGTGTTAGATAGGCCTACTTAGTTAAACCGATGTCTAATAAATTATAACTTAATTTATGGGTTACCATTATTAACATAGCATAATTCAGTTGCTCTAATTGTTATTTTTAAATTTTGAATATATCGTGTGATAACTGTGCTTAAGTTGTTAGTTGACGTCTGTTTTAGTCTAAGCTAGAGAGTCCGAGGTACAAATGCAAACAGCATATTTACTTGACTTATTTTAGCATATTTTAGTATGCTTGTGATGTATGGGTGTAGGGAGCATGAAACTGAAAACATATGTAGACATTTTCTGAAATATATGGTAATGACTACAAGAGCTACTTCTTTGAAATCTACTTAAAAAAATATGAGATATTGATCAAACATGTTTTTTAAGATTGTGGCTTAAGCCTCAATCCGATTTTCCTGAATATGAGAAATTATGCTCAAGGGTCAGTGGAAAACTTTTTCTATTAGGAAAATCAATTATCAAGAATTTGTTTTTATGGTACCTCTTATTTACCTGACCTGGTTTGGTTTCTGGACTATACTTCTTGATGTTTCCGTTCTAAACACCATTAGGTAAAAAAAAGACTAGAACTCCTGAAAACATTGTGATTGGATATAAATAAGTTAATGTACTTTATTCAACAGATTATTTGTGTTAGTACTTAAAGCTGATATTTAAACAGGTAAATACTTGAAAACTGTGATGTATTATAGCTACAATTTCAGAATATATATTTTCTATTTCTAAATGATTGAATTTTTGTAGTTAAACATTAAGTATCACCTATAAAAATAAATAAATTGCTTATAAATTAAATAAGTTTTATATTTTTATAGGAAATGGATGTGAAAGCTGGTGGTGGACAAGTAATGACAATAGGCAATATACTGAAGAACTTTCTTTGTAAATTAGAATGGTTTTCTACTCTCTTTCCTCGTATTCCTGTGCCTATACAGGTAGGTGATAAAAAGTTACTATTTCATATTATACTGTTACTTTGAAACTATTTCACTACTATGTTACATGAAAATTTCAGCTAGGTGTCATTAATTTCCATACCCAAATACAAATTGTGAATTTCCCTACAAAATAGTTAAAGTGCAAATAGGTACTTATGAAATAGGAAGGTCAGTGTCATAAAACTCATTAGATTGTTAATAATATTTAAGTTCAGAAGCAACGTGATATAACAGGCTAATAATTGGGACTCACTGTTGCCCATGTTAACTAAATTTATTTATGGTTATTGCTGACCAGGCAATTATCTTTCTTGCATTGTCTTAATGTTTTAAAAAGTTTGAAATATATTTAATTTAAAATTGTTGCATAGCTACGTTAAAACAGTCTAATGTCATTTTCGATAAGTTATTTGATAATATTTGTATATTACTTTCCTCATATTGACATAAAGTAAGGCTGCTAAAATCTTATACGGAGTAGGATATATTGCAGTTGGGAAATGAAATGTCTAATGTTTTATATAGCCTAATTAGTATTTTTTTAAATTTTTTCAGCAAAAACTAGAGAAGATGATGAATGAGAGATTTCCCCCACCACCTGTTGGAGTCGGAGTTAATGTCGGTGCTGTACGTAAACCTGTACCACCTCCTACTACTTCCCTTAGACACATACCTGATTCTGAAGCCCATTTTGGAGAAGCAGAGAAAATGTCACGTATGAGAGGGTACAGTTTGTAATACTTATTACTGTAATTTATTATTATTAACTTTTGTATTGCAGGATACATGTTAAGCTTGAGCAATGATGTACAGTAGATTTTTGATTGGTCGTTTGTGGGTTTATCGTTTAGATTCTTTGGTACCACTGAAAAGCTTATCAAATGTATTTCCAGATCAGTCCAATAAACATATCTGCCGCACAATCATTTTTCTTGATCAGTTTAAAAATGTTATGATTGTGGTCAAGAATATATTGCAAGAACAACTCTAACAGATAAGCTACTCCGACTATGTAATACGATCACACTTATTTTATGAAATATTGAAATTAAATCAACATTTTAAAAGTACCACTACTACAGTTGCATAAACTTTTTCTGCATTTATTTTATACATTTTAAAATTGAATTTGCACTAAAAACATTTGATAGCAACACTAACTAATTATTGTGCTTATTTTATGAGGTAACAATTTCTATATAAGAAACAATCTTGATTGTTGCACTCAGTTTTTAAATTTCAATTGTAATCTCCAATTTGCATTTTAAGCGTTTTCTGAAGATACGTTCTTTTAACCCTCACAGTGCCAGACTGCCCAAAGTGACGTTCTCTCAGGTGCAAGATGCAGCCATTTCGACAGTTAGCGAGAATTTGCATGCATTTGTATTTTTGATTAATTAATTCACTTAAAATCATCCAATCGTAATAAAACCGGCACCATTGGAAAGAAAATGGATTAAACTTTATTTTTTGTATTTAAAACTTTTTCGTAAAACGTATATTTATATACGTAACCATCGTTTCAAAATTGTAGAATGTCAATCAGCTGTTCTCGGTGCGAAATCGCGAGGTTAGAACGTTAAACTTCATCATTTTCAACTCCTCACAGTTGTCAATTATCACAAAGATCATCACAGCATTGGATTCATCAGACTTTTATCTTTCAAGTGGTGTTTAGATATCAGGTGTGGCTATATTTGGTTTCGAGATATCGAATTTATAATAAAGGCATGTCATTGGTTAACGATTCGGCCAATACGCAAGCATTTTGTAAATCGATTTTTACTATCAGAAATCGATTTATTCATAAGATGTTTAATATACGGTTTTATAAAGAAAATTCCAACGTTTTATTCTATGTTCAGTTCAAATAATTTAGGTGATATTTAGTTGGCACAGACGTGATGTGTAAATGAAGCGTTCTATAATAAAATAACCATTTTAGACTCTGATCTCAAAGCGTTCACTGTAAGTTTTATTCGTCTTGATATTTTAGTGAATTGAAAGTGTTTATAGTTTATAAAATAGTGTTATATTGTGTTTTAATTATAAATAAATAAGTGTAGATTGTGTTTGAGTGAAATTAGGCTTATAACAGTGTTCTAATAAAACGGTAAGTGAAAAAATAAGATAGCCTAGAAATAAGGTTTTAGGTTAACTGCCGATTTGATATTTTTCATTTTTCATTACAATATGTAAAGTTATTTGAAACTGGGTAGAATGCTATTTGATTTTTTCATTCTCGAATTTTTGGTATAAAAAAAAACATTGTTTGAAGTAAAAAAATGTATAGGCCTAGTCACTTTGAAATTAGACATGATTTGCAGGTTATGTGGTAAAAACGTTCAAAGTGTTATTTTGAACTAAACAATTGTGAAATTGAAATATATTTTTCCATATTTCTATTTAGAACTAAATTATAAAACTTTTGTGTATTTTGAAAAAAATTACAAAAATGTTTTACTAGTTTTTATGTAGGCATAAAGTTGTTTTTTCCCTTCCGTTTCTGAACATTTTTTGCTTTCTAAGCTAATAACTTTTACAATTTCAAAAGAAACTAATTTTTAGTGGCATATTTGAATTCTTTGAAGTTTCTTCTACAAAAAAGCTACTGTACACTTTTGGATTGGGGTTCATTTACTATTTTTGGCGAATTTTTAAAAATATGCTTGTAAAACGCTAAAAACGGGCTGGCCAATTTTAGCTTTAACACTGCCAGTTGTAGGGTTAAGATCTTCCGACATCTTAAAGACAAGGTTATTTGTCTATCAACACTTTTAGAAATATGGAATAAATTAATCCTATAATTTATAATTGATCGATAATAATTTATAAAATATTAAATAGGCCCTATAAAAAACTATTTTATGAGGGAAAGGAAAATTGGTTGTGTTGATCAACTCCATCATGATACTTTTCTGTAATATGGATTTAAATATCAATTTGAATAACTTCTGTAACGCTTCCTAGTACTCTAAAAGATTTACTGATTTGCACTAATTTGAAAAATTATACATTAGTGGCTAGAACAATAATGTAAAAAAAAAGGAAACACTCACCTTTGAATAGTGTAGAAACTGGTTATTGATATTTTCCTGTCTGTAATCGATAAAATTGCATAAGTAAAGGTAAATTTGAAAAGGATTGAACTTAAACCTGATATGTCATTGGTTTTTTAATACCTATCATATATTTCTAAAGTTATTGGTGATAGATCATGCTAATAATACTACACTGTTGAGAAACAAGATTGGTATTTATTTAATGTATTGTACGGTAATTGTATAAAACATTTTATTTTTATTTTTCAGTATATTTAAATTTAAAAAAAAGATATTTAACTTAAATTGGATGGAATTACTTCTTATATATAAAGAATGAAAGTACAATTTTAAAAATCTTTTATTCTTTAATGTTTTTTCCATATAAAAAGCACTTATGAGTTAAAATGCGGTTTAATACTTATGAGTGTTAGTACCAATTCATGTTGGGGACACATAAAATCCCTTTCAACTTGGCCTACAGGTAGGATTTTAAGTTCCTATTTACTACCATTTACTATTGTTTTTTCTAATTTATATTAATGATATAGCACAGAAAACTAATTTGTATTGAATTTCATTTGCATCTGATACAACTGCAGTAATAAAACAAAGCTGTGTAGAAAATATAGTGGTTGAAATAAAACAGTCTCTCCAAATAGGGAATATGGTTTGAGGAAATGACCTTCTGTTAAATGTAAATAAAATGGAATTTATTAATTTTAAAACAAAAAAATCCATTAACCCTACAGCTGGCAATGTTAATGTCCTTTACTGGCAGCTGTATTTTAGCCCTTCCGCAGTGTTGTAAATATAATTTTAAATTTTTTTCATAACTGCCAAACCTATATTATGTATTATATATCTTTTGATTCAGAAAATCATGTAGAATAAGAAACTGTAACAAAAAATTTTTAAAAAAATTCGAATTTTGTTTATGCATTCTTATTACAAATGTTGTAAAAAAAGAAAGCAAATCTTCCACCATTCCGTATTGGATCTAGCTTTAGGCCCTAGAAAAAAAGGTATAACCATTATAGCTGACCAATACCAGATTCATAGTACTCTAGATTTCCAATAGGAAGGCATAACTTATCTCTAATAAATAAAACAAATTTTTTACACTGTAAAATATTTTTATTACCAAAGAAAATAATAAAAATATTATCGATAACTCACCATAATGCTATTTACAATATGTACATGACAACTGGAAGGATTTATTCCGAGTCGTCGCTGCTAGCAGGCCTCTGCTGGTTTCTCCTTTGGCCCTGTAGTAATGCTGGAGTTTGTGGTAGCAGTTTTGATGAACTCCACTGTTACATCCAGGACACCAATAATAGCTCGTCCTCTTCTTGATGTTCTCTGTAGCAGACACAATGCACAATCAATTGTTTTTGTTGGGGAGTAGTGTTAGAATGTGTTTGCACCAAGAACATCACCATCAGGACCTGGCTGAGTGTTGGGTCTGTCTTCTGAAATAAGGTCTTCAACATTCTCTTCTAAAAAGTCTGATTTTTCAAAAGGTTTATCTGTATTTTTCTTGTACAGTATGTATGCATTATGGAGGGTCATATCCAAAAAGTTGGTGAAGATCTTTTTCCAATATCTTCGTGAAGCAGGAGAGCAAGTTACATGATTTATTGATTTGTCTTTCACATCAACCTCTCCCATGTATGTGTTGTACTTATGTATAAGCACTGGTTTGACTGTTTCTCTTCCACTTCTGCTCTTGATTACTTTGTTTTCTGCATGGCATGCTGTTGTCCTCTCCCGGAAACTTAAAAGCAAAGTTTTTCCCTTTCTGAAATACACTGTTTTGTTGCTTTCGAGTTTTTTCCCTACCAACTGCTTGGACAATCTTTTAGATTTCTTATTTATAGTCCATGTCAGACATGTCTTACTTTCTAACAGTTTTTCCGCAAGGGGTAATTTGGTGTACCAATTGTCCGTAAGGAGATGGTAGTTTTTGTTCAGACAATCTACTTGCAACAAAAGATCAAGTACTTCCTCTTGTGCCAACGGATCATTTCCATCTGACATAAATTCTTTTCTGCAGTATTACGGGGAACAGAGCTTGTAGCTAGTAGCACTACCACAGATCTCAAATTGTTTAATTCCAAAACGACAATTCCGTTTATTTTTAAGATACTGAATGTATGTATTACAAATATAATTATTTGAGAAAGAAGGAAATTGAATAAATATTATAAAGTATTAGAACAGATAAAAGCATTGTTAAAGATTCATAATAAACAAATAGTATCCTGGTTAAAGTGAAATTAGTTCTTCGTCTTCAAATTGTTATATTATGTCATCATCAGTTGGGAGATAGAACATTGAAACATCAATATGTATATATGTTCGCCTCATGTTAAATTGTCGTTGCTCGCCTCATGTTAAATTGTCGTTTATAAGGTAACAAAGTGTTTGTCATAAAAATAAAGTGGAACTTTGTTGTAATTAAAAATATTAATACAAATTTAGTGAAGTTGTGTTGGAGCTCAAAGACGAGAACACTGTTGTGCGTCTAAATTCATGTGTAACTAGACCTGGATTGGTAAATATTAACATAAACTTCCATTTTTTCATTATTATAAAATTTTAATACCATTTCTTTTCTAGACTCTATTTGGTGAAATTTCTGGATAAGTTGTCTCTATTTAAAATGATTTAGTTTTTTAAACACAGTTATTATTGGTAATTATAATTTTGAATAAGTATTTTATTTAACGTGTTTTATTAAAACCAAATTTCCAACTGTTATGAATATTTATTCTTTTATTGGAGCCCTTAGCTCATATCCAACAAGTACATGACTCATAAATTGAACCCAAAGCACAGCTAAGAGGCTTGGTACGTTATCAAAAATAGCTAATAATATTGATAAGTAATAGAACTAGTTTAAATTAAATAGTAATTAAAAATTAATTTGTGACGCAAAACTTGCGATGATGATACAAGCTGTGGTGTTCCCGTCAAATTCCTTCTGGTAACTTCCACATCGTAGAAGACAGTGGATGTCAGCGCAAGATGGCGGAATGCTAGATGGATTTTTGTTTGTTTTTGCGAATGAAATGTCAGAAGTATATAAATTGTATTGATTTTTCATCAGGGCTGTTAAGTTTGATGTGATTTAATTAATCTTTCTTAACATTTTCAGTAGTGGTCCTGCACCAAGAAGTGAAGAACGAACATACAGCAGAGAAAGAGAAGTAGTCAAGAGAGAAGACAGGGAGAAAGTTAAGGATATAGACAGGGAAAGAGACCGTAGTAATAGTAGCTTCAGGGAAAGAGATAGGATAGATTACAGTAAAGACAGAGTGAGGAAGGATAAAGGCAGAGAAAGAGACAGAGAAAGTAGAGACAGAAGAAAACGTGAAAGGTAATTTAAACTCTTATATTTTATAAATCCTTTAATCTAATATTGTTAGAACATATAACGCATAATGCTAAAATGTATATAATTGAAATACAAATAATAATAATAAACAATAAAATGAACTCAGCCAAGAGAATGTTACAAACATACAAACAAAAATGTTAAATTTTTCTATGTAAGTTTGCCGTAATTAAACAGTGATTGATATAATCTTGATAGGTAGCAACAAGGATTTGTAAATAGCAGAATATATAGAGTTGTTACTGTTCCTCAAATTTGTGAAGAAAATTTATATTTGTATTCCCAAAAACAAGGGCACGCATGGAAAAATTCTTTTCTAAATTTTGTTAACAAACCTTAAAAAATCATGACTTGTGTTTGCTTTATATTTCCAAAATTACTTCTGAAACATACTGTTATATTAATTGGAAGAATTTACTAAGTACAAATTTGATCATTTTATGTGTTTCTGTTTATAATGCCACTTAAAATAAAAACAATGTTATTTTACATGTCTGATCTATTCTTTGTTTAATTAATAAACCTGTTCAATGATACAAAATAAATAAAAAATGCCCACATTCTTTTTATGGTCAAATTTGAAAACATATGCTTTTGAATTTGTCTTTAGTTGTCCATTTGGTTATATGATAAGGATCCTGTAAAACATCTAATACACAGACTTTACTTGGGGGTGGGAAATTGAAGGAACTGATCATGACAAAACTATTAAGGATTCCTAAAAAGATATAGCTGTTATAAATTTATATTTTAAAATTTTCCATTATAATAAGATACTGGTACGAAAGTTGAAATTACAATTCAAATATAATGTATTTTTATAATAACCATTCTATAAAATAGTCATATAAAAAAAAATAAAAAATACAGTAGACTCTCATAAATCCGGATCACGAAAATCCGGACCGCTAATCGGGAATAATACCCATGCGATTATTCCATATAGCATAAATGACATGTATTTTGTACCTTTGCGACAACAAAATTGACGTCGTTTATAATTGACAAGGCAGTGAAAGTTTTTGCGCGAATTAGGATGGGCAGAGGGTTGACCAGCCCCCTCCACAACAGTCTGTTGTTTACGCACAGTTGACAGCGCCCACTCAGTTAGTGCAGATGTCAATTTACCTTGTGTTGTGTAGCTGCTCTGTTTTTTCGTGTCTAGTTTTAAGGTGAGATGAGTGACAAATGTAAAAATGTTTGTGTATCAGTGGAAGAAAAACTCTGTGCCATAAGCATTATTGATAGTGGGGAATCGGCGATAAAATAAGCGAGAAAAAGTATGCACAAAGGCAAACATGTTAGAGAGGCATTGTTTTTGTGGCACGAAAATTTAAAGGGTAAAGGTGTTCCTTTTAATGGTCCTATGCTCCAAGAAAAGGCTTTGCATTTCAAACGGGAAATTGAGGGAGAAGATAGCGAATTCACTGCTAGTGATGGTTGGCACGACTGGTGGAAGAAGAGATATGGTATTCGTCAACTCTCAATAAGTGGGGAGGCTTTAACTGCCAACAAAAACGCTCTTTCTGAATTAAAGATGCTCCTTTTTAGTATCCTCGACAAAGAAGGAATTTCCGGCGACCAGCTATACAATTGTGATGAGACTGGTCGGAACTATAAAATGTTACTGAGAAAAACTCTTTCAGCCCCAGGCTATAAAAAGAGTGAGGAGTGTTGGCTTGCAGGATTGAGTTAAAGTGTTGGCTTGTAGGATTGAGTTACAGTGCATAAACTTAGATTAACATTGATTGGAAAATCAAAAAAACCCAGAGCTTTTAAGAAAGTGAAGAAAGATGATGAGTTGCCACTGTGGTATACAAACCAACAAAAAGCGTAGAAGAATTCTACAATTTTTAAGACCGGGTTCTTCAGTGAATTTGTCCCTTCAGTAGAAAAACATCTAGCTGCAAATAATTTGCCAAGGAAAGATATTCTGTTGTTAGACAATGCCACAACACATCCGATCGCTGACAAATTAAAAGACAAAGACATGAAAGCTATGTTCTTGCCTCCAAACGTGACAGCCATTTGCCAGCCTATGGACCAAAGGGGTACTTCAGGCATTAAAGTTAAAATACCGTCGCCGACTTCTTAGTTATTTGATTTTGGCAATAGATAATGGTGAGGATTACATCAGTGCATTGAAGAAGATTGACGTGTTGGATGTAATTAAGTCAAGGGAAGGGATTAGCTGGGATTAGTTGGGTGTTGGATTAGCTGAAGGGTGGGAAGAAATCCCTCCTATTTCAATCGTTACTTCATGGAAGATTCTCTTTGATCATGAGGGTAACAAGTTTAATGAAGTAGATGGCGATAGTTTAAAAATGATGAAAACATAGTAGAAAAAGAAAAGGTCTTTTCACAGTTAGAAAAAATCCCCGGATGTGAGGAAGTGAATGAAAATGATGCCAATGAGTGGATGAAGATGAAATAACAGACGAAGATATTGTTAAAATGGTGACAAATGAAGAATGTTTGGATGAAGACGAACTGTCCGAGAGCTATGAAAATCTGACCCACATTCAGAAGGATTTAAAATGCTAGACGGAGCACTAGAGTACATTCCTAGTTTTACATTTCCTACTAGTACATTTTTCATTTCTGTGTTTTACTTAATTGTACACTTACTTATTATGTATATTACAGTACCTTAAGTTGATGTGACAGAGTGTTAAAGTATCGTTGGGTATCAGCACGGCGCGGCGGCGATAGTATGTGCAGCTTTCCATTGCTCTTATCGGCCGCACGGCCGACTTATGCCAGGGTGTCTAGCAGTCGGGAAAGTCGGGAAAATCGGGAATTAACATAGAAATGAAAAACAGTCGGGAAAAGTCGGGAATTAACATATAATTTTTTTTTTAAAGTCGGGAAAATGCATAAAATTGTTTAAAACAATTTTTAGGTACATTGAAATATTCTCAACACAACCGAAACTAATAGCAATCCAATTTGGCGTATGAAAATGAAGCTAAGCAGAGCAGTTATATGGGCCATTGTACATTATTCTTGGAAGTCGAGACGGCCGTTACCATGCCAACGGGTTGGTGGTTGGGGGCGCATGCGCAATGATTAAATAATTCAAAGTAGTTAAATGACTATATTTTTAGGTATGACATTACGGTGAATTTGTTCATACGTTCACACGAACGAACCCTTCCAACAGTTCACATTTTTTTATGTCCGTGTTAAACACTTTAAGAAAGAAATAATAAACAGTATGCATATTGTACTGTCCGGGTGCCCACTCAACCGTGAATTTCGTGTACCGTGAATAAGAAACCGTGAATTTCGTTGTCAAATCTTTAAAAATCTAAACATTTTTAAATTACCATAGAATGAAATTATCACAAGAAAATAAAAGAAGTTTTGAGTCACGTTAATGTGTTTTGGAACTACAGTATTTGAAATTGAAAAACTGTTGCAACTTGCTAGCAGCTTCGTGAAAGACCGAGATGACTCATGACGACAAACCTTGAACCTTGAAGAGCGTGGAGGAAAGAGAGAAGGGGTGGGGCCGAGTGAATTTGAGACTATCTTCTAACAGACTACAGTTCTATAGTTCATTTCACCTCAGCGTGAGGCAAAACCAAATGACCGTAATAAAACCCTTACCCTTAGGCCTATTGTGCGACATCGAGGATGGGCACTTGTCGTCTGCCTTTGTATTAGAGTTATTGGTGTTTGTCCCAGTGTCATTATGCAAACTTTTTTAATTGAAAGAAAAACTTAAAACAAAATATATCACTCGCTGTGTTTTGATCGCGTGATTATTTTTATACCAAATATGAAGGAAATCGGTTGATTTTGGGGAAGGAAAAGTAAATAATTAAATCCTATGTGTTTTCAAATATTTTTTATCATCATGAATACGGAAATAAATTTACATTGAATAATGATGTTGAGTTTTATATATATAATATATGTTGAGTATAATAATTTAAAACAGCTCCATTAGGTCTAATAATACAAAAGTCAGTTTTTACAGTAGACCTATGCCTAAACCTAGACCTAATAGCCTAATTGTTTTACCCTAAATGCTTAACATTGTCGTTAATCAAACAATAACCAAGGCTTTATGTTTTGAATTGAAAACTCATAAAAAATACTTTACTCTTTATTTGGGCATTGGGCATTGAAAATTGATAACAAAATCAACCCCAGTATTATTAAATAAGCTTAAGTCCTTATAAGGGAATATATTAAATTTATATGGCACGCCTACGTCATTGAAATAAATAAACTAATATTACTCTATTGACCACATTAGACTAATAACTTAATGAACCAATAAAGTAGCAATTTTTCACAAAACTAAATATTTCAAAGAAATTTCAAGATTTCCGTTAAATATACTGTATTAGTCAAATTGTATTAAATTTATAAATTAAAGATAAATAATAGACTATCATTAATGATGTACTTGTTTTGCCTGTCCCTAAATAGCCTATTAAAATTTTGTTTAGTGTGCAAGTAGCTAGAAGGAATAGCCTATGTTTAATTTTTATCCGTGCTATGTACTGCAATAAGATGTGTAATTTTATATTTTCGTGTAGCCCATGCTCTGTTTGTCTATAATATTAAGATTTATTTAATTTTAATTGTATTTTATGCTCGATGTATATAGAACAGTTATTTAATAGTTTTACTTTATGTCTATATTTTAATACTGCATTTAATTAACAAAAAAACTGTCAGGCCACTATAATGTGATGATTATTGTGTACAGTAGTAAGAGGTTTTTATAAGACTCAACATCATTATTCAATGTAAATTTATTTCCGTATTCATGATGATAAAAAATATTTGAAAACACATAGGATTTAACTATTTACTTTGCCTTCCAATCAACCGATTTCCTTCATAATTGGTATAAAAATAATCACGCGATCAAAACACAGCGAGTGATATATT
>JAGFPH010000084.1:676828-714979 GCA_018207615.1 Philaenus spumarius
CATGCTTGTTTTGAGCTATTTTCAGAATGCCCCAAAGTTGGGAGTCATTTATAATAATAAATAGTGATGAATGTCTTAAATAGGGTTACTAAGCCAGTTGAAATCAGACACATAGGTTGATTACAAATAATAAAGTTTGGTTTATTCAATTGAAATTATTTTGAACATAAGTTTACATAAATTAATTTTCTTAATTGTCTTTTCACTGAAGTTAAAGGATTGAATGAATTTAGATATTTGCCATCGGCTAAAAGCTCTATTAAAATAAAATGTTTCTGAGTTGATTTAAACTAATTCTATTATTTCTTGAAATGATGAAAGTCTTTATAATTTTTATATTAATCTCGGGGAGGTAGCAGGCCTGAACTTGAATTGGCTATTTTTATTTCGCATATTGATTAATTATGAAAAGTAAAGTTATAACAAGATAGCGTCATGATGCTTGAAATTATTCTGCAGATTTTTAAAAGGTTCTTTTAAAAGTTTCTAGTTCTTTTGATGCATTAAAAGTTATTGATATATGAGTGAACAGATATACCAAATCTGTTTTATATAGTCACTGAATCTAATACTTGGTAAAACATTGTCACTTTTGAAATAAAACTTGGTATTTACAAATTCACATCTTGTTGCGTAGGCGTGGGTTGGAAGACTCTCTTTTAACTGGGTTCATGTAAACCGCGTCGCTTTGTAGTTCGCTTGCAATCGCTGGATGCTTCGGCGCTGCTAATCGAATCTAGGCTCTCCTGTTGGTTGTTCCGATTGATGAACATGGTTTTCTTAACACTTAGAGATGGATTAATTGCATCGTTTGTGGATTAAATACTTGTTTGCTATCTATTTATTGTATGGGTCTTTATGATTCCATTGATACTAAAATATTATTTAAGAATTTAATTATTTGAATCGCGTTACTTTTGAAATTCAATTATTTCCTTCGCGCCGTCTAAATATGGCGTTTCCGGTATAGCTACAAGGTTTATCTTAATTATTACAATTATTTCGTACATCTTAGACATAAACTAATGCTACTTTAAGGTCTAATTATTCCTAATAAATACAATTTTGTCGAGTTCCACTGTGTTCTAATAAATTTTAATATCGCTTTATGTTTTCGATTTGACTGCCTACGTCACATCTAGCTTGACATAAAGGAAAACATGGCTGCAGTTTGTTTTTGTTATTTCGTCTGTCCACCTAATTGGAATCCGTGTGGATTTTATCATTTCACATGTTTAATGCACCTTAATTATTAAATAAATGATGAATACAATTATTCCTAGTGTGTGAATTGTTGTGATTAGTGATTTGTGCTTAACATTCATATTGAAAGTTCTAGGCTAGGGTTGAAGTTAGGTTATAACTTAATTTCATTTACATACAATATATTTAAGTTCTAATGATAGTTTAACAAGGTATTCTAACATCTGGTGGATTATATAATTTCTAAATATGGTTTTGTGTGTTGGTAATTCGCTTTCTAATTTGAATAGGCTAGGTCTTAAAATCAAGAAGTTTACTATAGGCCTACAGGTACAGTAGCCTAGGCTGGTTTTGATTACATGTGTTCTAATATACAATCAATTGGGTGATTATTCCTTGATAGGATTTGGTACCATTGTATAGGCCGAGCTGAAAGTCATTTTGAAAGTTAGTCCAAATGTAAAAATGTATTGATTGTTAAATAAAAGTTTGAAGTACTTTATAACATATTAACATAGTATGTAACTTACTATTATACAGCCCAAATACCAAATATTTATATTTAATCACTTTACTTGTTTCAGCCCTAGAAGATATGACGAACATGATGACAGGCACCGTAGAGACAGGTCAGTAAAGTATTTGAACTTTAGAAATTTTTGTTAAAACGTAATTTAAACACATCAGTGAAAGTCTTTGATAGAAAACAACGCTTAAAAGACTACAGCAAAAGCCTAAGAAAGAACGTCAACAAAAACAATTAGCACTGAATTGATGAATTGCCTTATAACAATCTGTTCAGAACTAACAAATCCATATTCTTGCTGATCTCTATGTATATGAAATTTTTAAGTAAAACAACATAATAAATGTCATTAGATATAAACAAATTTACTGATTAAAATAATAATCCTTTATTTTTGTTAGATACAGCTAATCCCAAAAATATAGGGTGTTTCAAAAAGTACTTTACAACTTTGAAAAATCATATTAATTTATTGAGAGAGACTTTTCACCCACCCTGTTTATATATACAGAGTGTTCATGAAGTCCCTTTAACTCCCTTTGTTATTTTTGTTATTGAAAATAAGATAACAAAACTTTGTATATATTATCTTGTGTTTGCATAAAATGACATATTTTTTTTGACATATCTGACCAACTATGATTTTGGGGGGCTTGGGGGGGGGGTTAAGGGGTTAACAATTTCAAATATAAAGGTAGGTCATGTAATAAACCATTGAAAAGCTTATTGAAAGAGAAACACAATGGCGCAAAGTAGACCTTCATATCTTACTTCGTTTCAAAATTATGGGCGATCAAAGTTTTGGAAAATAACATACAACCTACTTATTCCTAATATTAAACAAATTAATTACCTGCTTTGATGTTATGATCACAATATCATTTTCCAGAAGTTTAATTGCCCATAACTTTGAAATGAAGTAAGATATTAAGGTCTACTTTGCTCCATTGCGTTTCTCTTTCAATAATCAATTCAATGGTGTATTACATGACTTACCTTTATGTTTGAAATTGTTAACCCCCCCCCTTACCCCTCCTAAGCCCCCCAAAATCATAGTTGGTCAGATATATCAAAACATGTCATGTTATGAAAACACAAGATATATACAAAGTTTTGTTATCTTATTTTCAATAACAAAAATAAGGGTGGGTGAAAAGTCTAAGAACGGCTTAATATTTCGTATATAAGGAAACTTTGAAGGTAGATGTGATTGAGGAACCTGCTCTATGTAAAAATACTATTTTATTAAAATGTTAAAAATTTAGTTCGCCATCTTGGATCCACCATTTTTAATGCAAATTTTTTTTTAAATATTAAAGTGGTCATGTGATACAGCATTTTAATGCAGAATTTTAAGACAAAATCAATGGTGAAAACCGCACATCCATATCTCAAAACTTTCTGAGGATATTTGCATTTATTTACTTGCATTGAATCATATAATTTAGTGTAAAAATGAAATAAAGTACATTGAACGTTACCTATCAAATTTTGATGTTGAATAAATTAAACATTATCAAACAATCAAATCATAAGGTATTAATTTAATGTGCATCAATTTGAACAATAATGACATGATTAAATTAATCATATTTAAATGAAATGAATATAGTCTAAAAACTATGAATTATTTTGTATTAACTTGCATCAATTCAACGTATCTCGATGTATGCAGTGGAATGATCACAAAACCCAAGCAAAACAAGTTAACAACAGCTACGCATTTGTGTGTTGTTTTAGATAACTTTTTATACAGATTTTATTTTTTGTTCTAGACAAAAGCATCATCATCATCATCGTAACAAGCATTAGATTGGTCACTGGTATAGAATGGTTTTACATTCGTACCGGTAAGTATTATGATGTGTATTACTCAGTAACTACTGGCAGGAGCCATTGATGTACAAATTGATTTCACCATCTACTCCAGAACAACAACAGCGTGACCAAGATTATCGTCTTTTTTTGTACCAAAACTCTAAATTGTTCCATATTAAATAATTATAATAAAGAAATGAATTAATAGTTACTCTTGTGTGTCATTTTTAAATAAAAAAAAAACTGTTTCATATTTTAGTTGAATAAGAAAAAGAAAAATATTGTGTCTGTTGAATAAAAAATAAGCAAAAGTTATAACTTAAAACACATGACAGATTTTAAGCTTTGGCTAAAATTTTTCAGATTTTGATAACTAGCCTTAGCTAAAGGTTATTCACCTCACTTTAACCAAGTGGTAAGACTAAAAGCTTTGACTTAATAGTGAAAGCTACAGCTAAGACTAAATGCTAAAAGCTTTTGCTTATTTTTTATTTAACAGACACATTGTTCTTGGTTGAATACATTTAAATTGTTGGATAAGGTGTAAAAAGATGAGTAAATATTATAAGACGAGATCTAAAGACCGTGACCGGTGGTGACTAACCGGTAGTAAATACTGGAGCCATGAAAAAATACTTGGCCTTGAAGTAAATAATTCTGAATTATAGTTTCATAACACTAAATACATAACCTAACCATCGACACAGTTTACTAAAATCTAAGAACTGTACAGTCCACTCTGCCTTTGGAAATATTTATCACTGTGAAATTTATAAAACTACAATTACTAAAATAAAAACTAAACAACTTTTAATCTTTGATTATTTTTTACTTAGTTCTAGTTCTTTTCGCACTTCGTTGTACGGTGCTAATGCCATGTCAAGTTCTCGACTGAATTTCATTGACCGTTCGGTTCAAGAGAAAAATCGACTTTCGTAGCTAATTCTTTCGCTAATCGAAAAATTTCAGTCACTTCTTTTAAATTAATTTGACTTGAAGTCTAGTTAAATGGTTCTTTTTCCAGGAAAAAAATATAGAAGTTTTTTCTTACCCGTTATCTATGTTTTTTGTGGTGCTGAATCTGAATTTCAACTTTGCTACTTCCCACGAATATGGTTTCACAACAAAAATTGCAAAAAACCTAAACATTTTCGACTCTTACAGTTTTTTTGCCAAAAAATTAAAACTTTTCACTTTTCGAGGTAGATTATTCTATACAAAATTAAAGTATATTAAATTTCATACAAAAAGCACCTCTCAAATCTATTTTTTGGTTGAATGGTTTGGTCACTAGAGATCGCTGAAAAAGGGCCAAAATTTCCTAGTTAGTGGAAAACCCAGTTTTTTGTTAGTTTTTCGCTTGTAACTCAAAAACTATGTAATTAGAAAAAAGATTGCATTTTGCTGAAACTACATTAAATTTACTAAAAATTGCACACCTTAATCACTTATTTTGGCCAAATTCTGTAGCCACTAGAGCGCTTGAAAGCGGGCAAAAGTCCTTCACCCAAAACTCAGGAGAGACGTATATTATCACTATTTAGGCCTACTTATTAAAAACGATTTATTTGGGCTTTATAATTAATAATACATGTAATTAACTATTAATTATATATCAATTTAATTACTAATTAATTAATTATATAAATACTTTGGCCAAAGTATGTTTGTTTATTCAGACACAAAATACTTATATAAAAAGTTTCACAAAAACTATTTATTATCAGTTTTTATATTAATTGTCATCATTAATATAATTAGGTAAATAAAAAAGAGATGGACATTTACAGTCTACAGCGGTTGAAGGTCTGGTTGCTCTTCTGAAATATGAAAGGGAAACACATTATTAGCAATGATACTATAGAATGAATTGCTTCATTTTGTTAGTATGGATGCAGTGAATTCAATATTGTATTCCTCTTTTACCTGCAACCACTGCTTGGGCTGTAGGCCCAGGGGTAGGCTCTTCATCTAAAAAATGAAAGGAAAGATGATAGTGTTAGGGAAGCTCCATGAGAATGTAATTAAATTAATAGGTAGGTTACTACATATGAAGAGATTTCAAAAGTATGCAGCAATGAAAATTACATTGTTCTTTCGAAATATGTTGGGTTTGAGGTGTGTCGTCCACTTCGTCCAAACCCTGGTCATCAACAGCGAAATATTTTCCCATATTGCTGCAATTTCCTTCACAGTTTTGGAAAATCTGGAATTACATTTGCATGAAATGAGCTGCAGTAGTTTGTCAAGTGCAGGTGGCTCGAGGGTGGTGATGTGCTGAATACCATATGTGTTCTTCATTAACCAAAACTGTGTACTAACTTTCACGAATACCAGCCATACCTGAACTTGGAGGTAGACCGTTAGTGAGTGCTGTAGTCTCTGTTGAGAGGAGAATGACGATGATGATGTCACCTTGAACACAGATATTATGTCTATGTCGCATTTTGTTGAAGGAGCTCATTTGTTTCCCAGAGCTGTAGAGAGCAAGATTTTTCTCCTCCATTCACAACTGTCTCTAGATCAGTCTGTGGGTCTTTACATATGATGATGGGAGGTTCAATTTCTGGGTTCTTATTCACCGTTTACACACACTTTATTTTGCCTCGGTTTTATAGAGCTGACGTATAATTACCGCTCAACACGTGTAAAAAAAGATTAAGGGCAGCTGTGAATGACTCAATCACACTTGGCGGGTGGTAAAAGGTACTTCCTTTTCCTGACTTCAGGAAGTATACATTGGAAGGAGTACAGAGCCAATCTATTATCTCCAATAAGCCCTGTATTGATTAATATGAGTTCTGGATTTTCTGGGAAAGGCGGGTGCTGCTCAAAAAAATAAAACAATTTCTTCACATCGTGATTGTTTTTTTAATCCTTGAGTCTCGGCTATCAACATGTTGTTCTGAGCTACTAAACTCCACAGTAGCCTTCCATTTTTTCACTCAATTGTTGGAGTGAAGACATCTCATGCGTCCATCCAGCCGGACGTATAACCGAAGATGATATTATTATGAATAGGAGACTTAACTACCTACCAAATTCAAAGGAAGACATTCCCCCTTGAAAACCACAAACCAACCTCTGTTCAGTTATATACATAATTCATAAGTAATTATATTTGTACTTTATTAATTAAATTGGTTAAAGTAGTGATTACATTTATAATTATTAAAAGTAGTAATTAATTGATACATATGGTAATTAAAAGTAGTAATTGATTGATATTTAATTAATAAGTAATTACATTTATAATTAAAAGTACCGGTAGTAACTAAATTGATATATAATTAATAAGTAATTAAAAGTATTATTAATTAAAAGCCCAAATAAATATGATAATATTGGTCTCTACTGAGTTTTGGGTGAAGGACTCTTGACTTAGCAGTTTTGCGTATTATAACAAAAAATTTCAACTCGCTGCTACACGATTTTTCCAAAATAAGTGATTAAGGTGTGTAATTTGTAGTGGATTTAATGTAGTTTTAGCAGAATGGAATCCTTTTAGTAATTAGAAGCATAGTTTTAAGTTACAAGTGAAAAACTAACAAAAAACTGGGTTTTTCTAAAAGTAGGACATTTTTGCCTTTTTTCAGCTCTAGTGGCCAAACT
This sequence comes from Philaenus spumarius, assembly GCA_018207615.1. Lineage (NCBI taxonomy): Eukaryota > Metazoa > Arthropoda > Insecta > Hemiptera > Aphrophoridae > Philaenus > Philaenus spumarius. The sequence goes on from JAGFPH010000084.1 coordinate 683,988, forward strand.
GTTCAACTGAAAAATATTTTGGATAGTGCTTTTTGTAGGAAATTTAATTTATTTTAATTTTATATAGAATAGCCTACCTCAAAAAGTGCATACTTTTATGACTTTTTGGCAAAAACTATAAAATAGTCGGAAATCTTTAGGTTTTTTGCAATTTTTGTTGTAAAGTCATATCTGTGGGAAGTAGCAAAGTTGAAATTCCAATTCAGTACCCAAAAAAACATATAGAACGAGTGCGAAAAAACTTCTATATTTTTTTCCTGCAATAGGCACCCCCGGAGACGATTTGACTGGACTATTGCTGTACACTAAATTGATCTCACTAACTAAATCACTGCACAGTACAGTATGCCATTGACCTTCATTTGCACAAGTCCATTTGTATTCACGACAGAGGTAGGGAAATCGTGGTATAAACGAGTGTTTCACTGATGAGCAGTGGCGTAACTAATATTTTTGCGCCCCAAGGCAGAAACTACAATACGCCCCCCTCCCGTCTTAAATTTTTACTGCCCGTGAGAAAATAAGTTATGAAAATTACAAATTTAAAGAGTGTATTGGTTTGAAATAAAAATTGACTCAGAAAACAATTTTGATTTAAAAAAATCGGTTTAGTTAATATAAAATCAATACTATTTTATTACAATAAAAGATAACAAGTTCGATTATTTTGGCCATCTAAATCTGAGTCCAGCCTCGTCGGCTTTTAACTTCCAAAAATGTTTTTACTAATTGGCCCAAATTTAATCTGCAATCTTTTTCATGTTCAATGCTCAAGATACTAAGACCAGAAAGTCTAGTCTGAGACATCGAGTTTCTTAAATAGTTTTTTATTAGTTTAAGTTTTGAAAAAGTCCTTTCAATTGCGGCCACAGTTACAGGTAAAGTTAAAAACATTAGAAAAGCTGTACACACAGGGACACTGCAAGCAATCAATTTATTTTCAATTAGCAAATAATGTGCTAAATCCTTAATGTTGCTTATGTTTTTGTTTTGAATATCTTCCTTAATTAGATTTCGGAAGCAAACTATTTCGTTCACTGAAGAGCGGCTAACATCAGTTTCATTCTTATCACAACATCGTGGTGCTGCGGCAGCAAGTTTTTGTTCAGAAAACTGAATAAGCTTATCTGGTTTCAAAAAGTTAAAAGTTTCTGCAAGAGTAAACATGATATGAAATCTTTGACTTATTTGTACAATTATAATGTCAAAAGATTTGAAAAATACATTGACTTGAAAACTGTGCAGGGGGTTTTTACTCTTCTTTGGCGTTGAGCTGGTAGAGAAGTTTAAATGTTCCATATTGCTGCTAGCGCCTGAGGTTCGTGCACAATTTCAGCAAACTCTCCTCTCATTGCGCTTATACCGTCCAAGCTTTCTTTGAGAAGGCCACTTGCATCATCCAAACTAATGTTGAGTCTTTGAAGAGATTTTGATGTTATCTGAATCTTCTCCAAAATTTTGTTTTGGAAAACAAGCATCAATACAAAGTTAAATGATGACATATTCTTTCTAAGTACAGTTGCTTCGACTATTTCATTTCTTTTAGAAGACGTCAGAATAATTATTGTCAAACATTTCATCACTATAGTGAAATTCACGTTTAGTGATACCGTAACAAGGCATCATATCTCGACGACCATCTTGTAGGACATAGTTTTTTTCAAAGTTGTGCGTACAATGCAGTCATCATTTTGTTCTGTTCTAAATATTTGCAACCGAGGTAGACTTTGCATAAAGATCACGTACACTTTGTTTCACTAAATCATAAAATACTGAAAAGTTTGTTAGATTCCACACTGTCATTTATAACTAATTTTAGATTATGACTAGCGCATTGAATGTAATCAGCATTCGGTGACTTAGATTTTATTCTCGTTTGCAGCTCTGAATAGGCACCACTCATAACAGACGCACCGTCATATCCCTGACCTCTGCACTTTGTCAGTGATATTTTATGCTTATCTAAAAACGCAATAACATTTTCCTCCAACCCTTTGGCTGATTGATCTGCAACGGGCAAAAAACCTAAAAAGGATTCAGTGATGTTCAGTTATTCTGTATCTGGTTGGTAGACAACATGCCTTATAACTATCGACAGTTTATCAATTCTGGAAATATCTTGTACTGTAAATTGTTATATATGTTTCTAATTTTTGACAAAGGTTTGAAATTTTGATTTCAGTGATTTTAAAATATCACTTATATTTCATTTATTTTATAATCTTCAATTTATAAATTTTTTCCGCGCCCCCTTTGGGGCTGCGCCCCAAGGCACCGCCGCGGTTGCCTCGGCGTTAGTTACGCCACTGCTGATGAGGTATCTATACAATGTTATTAAATTTGTGCAATAATAATTACAGTACATACACTGTGTGTCAGTCTATAATGAAGTTAGCAGAAAGAATGCCGGGCCCGAAAAGACTGCACATTTATTAAAATTTTGTAATGTTTAAATTAAATCTTACCTTTGATTTGCCTAGATTTCTCCAAAAATGCCTGGGTTATTCATTTACAAATACAAGGATATATATTAAAGCAGCATTTAGTTCAGAAGTCGTTTATTGATTAATAAACAAAAGAAATTAATTTATACACCCTTAATTCAAAAATGTTGATTTAAAGATCCCTTGATTAAATTTAATCTACAGTAGAACTCCAATTATCCGGACTCCAATTATCCGGATCGCCAATTATCCGGATCAGATTTGAATAAGAGTATAGTCAAACGGATGCGAGACTTGGCGGCGCGGAATCGATTTAAGGTAGCAAAACAGCTGACTCTGCCTGGTATGTTAAAAAAATAATGTATTTTACATTGTTTTAGTATTGTTTGTAAATATTACATAATGTAAACATTGTCATTGATATTGTTTTTTCATAATAAATACCGTAAATGTTCTCTATCGTGTTTTGTTTATGTTTGTCTCCTAAAAACGGCCTTTTTTCGAGAAAAATCCAATTATCCGGATCGGGTCCGGTCCCAATTAATCCGGATAATTGGAGTTCTACTGTATAAAAGCGAAATACCACTCACTCACTCACTCATCACGATTTCTCAAAAACTACCAAACGGATTGAAATGAAATTTGGCATGTAGCTTCCTCTAGGGCTATAGGTGCTCACCAAGAAAGGGTTTGAAAAAATTCGAAATTTTAGGGGGAATTTGGGAGGATCAAAGTTATTAAAAAACAATTTCTTCAAAACTACCAAACGGATTGGAATGAAATTTGGTATGTAGCTTCCTCTAGGGCCATAGGTGCTTACTAAGAAAGGGTATGAAAAATTTTGAAATTTTAGGAGGGATTTGGGGCATCAAAGTTACTAAATAAAATCATAATTTCAGATCTTTTATTATTATGATAATAGTGCTTTTATTATGTAAGATCTATATATATAAAAGCCAAATACCACTCACTGACTGAACAATTAAAAAGAATACAATTACGTTAAAAAGACTGAAAATACCAACCACCACGGGCAACGCCGTACGGGTCAGCTAGTCTAACATATATAAACCAAATACCACTCACTCACTGACTGACTGATCACAAAATCTCGACAACCAAAAGACCTAGGAAGCTGAAATTTGGTATGAACGTTTATCTCGAGCCCTAGAAGCACACTAAGAAGGGATTTTGCGAAATTCCATCAGGGCTCCGCCCCACGGTCTTCCAAAGTTCAAATGCAATCCTTATGGAGATAACACAAAGTTTTGATAGCCATATATGTTTTAATAAATGTTTAAAAAGCAGCTGATTAAACATACATAATTTCTGCTAAAGTTTGTTTATGTGTAATGAATTAAAACTTAGCCATATGTTTACAAAACAGCTGATCTAAACATAAATAATTTCTGCTAAAGTTTGTTTATGTGTAATGAATAATAAAACTTATTATAATGTTAAAACATATCTTTGTTTGAATACTGCTTCATTAATGTACGTGAGTTTTACTTTTTAATCATTTATTTACTTTAACACGTGTTATACATTTGTGATTTTAATATTTAAAAAAAATAAAGTTGTAACATGTTAAGTGAACATTGTGTATGAACACTGTTTCAGTAATGTACATGAGTTTTAATTATTCTTTCTTTATTTATTTGTTTTTATTTCATTGTTAACCTTATTGTTCTCAAATTTAATTCAACACGTGTTATACATTTGTGATATTGGGACAGTTTTAACATGTTAAGTATGATGCAAAATGTAGCTGACAATTTATATGGTGCCTCATCGTGCAAAATGGAGCCTATTGTTATTGACAATTAATTATATGGTGCCTCATCGTATAGTACCTACTAAAGGTGATGGTTTATGCTTTTTCTATTCGTTATCACACTTCCTCATTGGAAATTTCTTGTAGGCGTATCAATTGCGGCAAAGTGTCGTACAACATGTTTGTAATAACTGGACGGTTACAACTGTTTACAATGTTGCCTTGTGAAAACATTTATACAAGCCAAGCTGAGTACCAGGCGAGCATGTCCCTTTACACAACATATGCCACCCCATGTGAAATTAAGGCAGCCGAAGAAATATTGCCATACCATCTTGCGATATATCGTGATGGTAATATAATTTTAGAACCTCTTGAATATGTCGAGGGAAGGCCCATATTACGGTTTAGGTGCACTGACAATATGATGTCAGCACATTTTGAACCACTTATACCTCAATATGACGCTTCTCACCTACAACAGCCCAATGTTGATAGCTTTGACGACACTACACTAAATGATACAATTCTTGCCAATGATAAAACTCACAGTGTATTCCCTTCTTCTGATGACAACTATATTCCCAATAGCCAGTGCCAAACTAATGTGCATATCAACATTCACAAATCTGATGACTCTGTAAATTTATCAAACTTTCAATAACCTAATGACTAAAAAAGAGGAAATAAACGGCGTTCAAGATTCACAAATATAGGTAAGGTTAAAAAACATAGGAAGACCGTTAAAAAATATGAAGACAAAAACCCTGATGTTCATAGAGAGGCCGTAAAGAAATATATGGAGAAAACCCCTGATGTTGATGTTACATGTACACAGTGGAGTGGCAAAAACGGGGACTACCTCACGCCCACATTTTACTATGGCTTAAAGACAAAATCATGCCTTCACAAATCGACAGCATTATAAGTGCTGAGATTCCTGATCGAAACCATGATCAAGCTCTTTATGAAATAATTAAGTCAACAATGATTCATGGACCATGTGGAAATATGAACAGAAAATCTCCATGTATGAATAGCGGAAATTTTAATAAGATGTACCCACGTCCATTATGCAAGGAGACTTTAACTGCTGATGATGGCTATCCCTGTACCGTAGACGATCTCAGTCTGATGGTGGCCATACAGTTAATATTAATGGAATAGACCTTGATAATCAATCGGTGGATACAACCTAATTCAGTCCCGAACATTTATTGCTCACATTAACGTTGAGTTATGCAATTCTGTTAAGTCTCTTAAATATATCTGCAAATATGTTAACAAGGGAAGTGATCAAGCAATATTTGGTGTAGAAAATGAATGGGATGAAGTAACCAATTACGAAACAGGGCGCTATATTAGAAACTGTTCAGAAGCTGCATGGAGAATATTATGTTTCCCAATTCATGAAATTTATCATTCTCCAGTTATGCACCTAGCTGTCCATTTCGAGAACGGTCAAAGGGTTTATTTTACTTGTGATACTGTTGTAGATAAAGTACAAAATCCACCAAAAACAACCCTCTTAGCATTTTTTGAACTTTGTAAAAAATATAATTTTGCAAGAAATCTTTTATATAGTGAGGTTCCGGCACACTATGGAAAAATAAAACGTTTACCCGAAGGAAACAAGGTAAACCAGTTTCTGGTCATGAAGGAATAAAACATGATGATATGATTGGTCGAGTGTACACCGTTTATCCAAACAATGCAGAGTGTTATTACTTACGTCTCCTGCTACACGAAGTTCGAGGACCTATTTGCTTCAATGACCTTAAAACCGTGTCATGTGTTGTGCATCCCACTTATCAGTCTGCTTGCCGAGCACTAGGTATGTTGGAGGATGACAGTCACTGGCAACATATTTTGGAAGAAGCGCCATTTGTGACTCACCTTACAAACTAAGACAATTATTTGCTATTATGCTGGTATTTTGTCAATTGTCTGATCCATTAAGACTTTGGGAAAACCACAAGGCAGCTTTTCTGAAGATATAAAAAGGCAGATGGAGACAGAGTTTCAAGAAGTTGAAATTAATTACTCTAAATATATTATTTACAACAAATGTTTAGCAGTTTTAGAAGATATAGTATTTTCAATGTCAAACCAAACACTCCAAAATTTTGGCCTTCCATCATCTAATGACCTAAACGTCATAAGTGTAAATCGTGAATACCTCAAGGAAATTTCCTATGACAAAGAGAAACTTTCTAATTTTGTTAATGAGAACCTTACTAAACTAAACACTGAAAAAAAATATGTATATGAAGAGATCAAAACTACTTCAGATAATGGAAGACTTTTCTTTCTTAATGCCCCAGGTGGAACATGAAAAACCTTTTTAATAAATCTGTTACTTGCAACAGTTAGGAGAGACAAAAACATAGCCATTTCCGTAGCATCATCAGATATAGCTGTAACTTTATTACACAAAGTTTCTACAAAGTTTAAATCCAACAGACTTGCCTCCTCATGATTTAAATATTAAAATTGGATCACCAATAATGTTGTTAAGGAATCTGGTACCTTCAAAGCTATGTAATGACACTAGATTGCAAGTAAAGTCTGTAAATGTGATAGAAGCAACTATTTTTACAGGCTGTGGAGCTGGGGAAACGGTATTTATATCACGCATCCCGATGATTTCTTCCGATTATCCCTTCATGTTCAAATGACTACAATTCCCAATCAATGATAAAGTTTCCTATGCAATGACCATTAATAAATCGTAGGGTCAGTCACTAAAAGTTGCAGGCATTGATTTAAGATATGACTGTTTTTCACATGGACAATTTTACGTTGGCTGTTCTCGTGTAAGCTATGCTAACAGCCTCGTAATTCTACAACCAGAAAGAAAAACAAAAATGTAGTACACAAAGAAGTATTGTAAATAAACAAATTTAAATAATGTTTCCACAAACTCATTTTGTTTTTTAAAATTTACTCCATCTATTGCTATATATTATTAAGTACAGTACGATTTTTTTAACCGTGCCCTCGGCTCGGCTAGCGCACGGTGGGCTAGCGGTGTAGCGGGGAGGGATTGTAAAGGCAGTTCCACAAACTTCGATGAAACAAAACTGATTGAATAATTATTCGAATAAAATTATTGAAATAAAAAATACTTGAATGAGTCGTCTCTTGTTCAAATAATACTGTGGTGTGGTTAAGGTAAATGCCAGACACCAAGTAGGCCTACTTCCCCCCAGGCAGGAAGTTTTCCCCGGAATCTAACTCCAGACATCCGTACCAAGCAAACCGTAAGTCAAACGAAAAAATGTTTCAAATAAAATATTTAATTTGGACCTTTATCTAAAACTTTCTCGCGAACACTTTCTCTCTGACCAACAAACAAAAAACTTTTCAGCAGTGTGAAAATTTTATGTCATTATTAAAGTACATTGTTGTAATATTGATTTTTAAAATATGAAATAGGTTTTGTAATGGATTTTATTTTACATCATACGAATCGTATGGTTCTTATCTGCGTATCCGTGAAAGTTTCATAATTTTACATCGCTTCTAAGTGTATTAAATGTCCGTGTTATTGAAGCTCGGTTTTCGCTGTTTCACACCGCTAGGCTTAGTTTTCGTGTAGTAGACAGAGCGATTTCTAATGTTATCATTCAGGTTAGTACAATTTGGCCGAGGGCACGGTTAAAAAAATCGTACTGTACCAACCTACCACAACTGATTTAAAAAAAAATATATCTACATACTGAAGGTCAATGCGAGCGAAGCCGCGGGTAATGTGCTAGTAGAATTATAAAAGACAACTGACAATTTGTCACTGTAATTATACATACACATTGTTAATACATACAATATAGAGATATAGACAAATATATCTGTGATGCTTGATTATATTAGTTTATACGAATACCATTCGTAAAGGTACCTTTTTTTATTTTAGAATAGTTGGCCAACTTAATAACAAAATAAATAATTTAATTTGAAAGAATAAACAAAATATAAATAAATAATTTAGATCTGATGAATATAATTTTATATGGTGACGTCACGTTTGTTTAAAGAAAATTATTATTATTTAATTTAGTTCGAAAATTTCTGCAGATTATGCTTCCCAATAATTAATTATTAAACTAAATACAACATAAGTTTTAGTACAATTTTCTGCCAATCCTAACGTAACACTTTCACTTAAGTTTGTCGACGCGTTTCGGAGTTCCTCCATTATCGAGACCTATTTCAGTACTGGATTCATCCGTTATGGAATCGTTTAGATATAGTTAGCCACGCCACTCCTCCTACTACCGGTATTGCTTCTTATGTAACCTGTTATGTAATATGTTATGCAACACCTGGGCGGGATTTACCTTCACTGGAAAAGAAACATATAAAATTAAATAATTTTTTGGGAAATTCAATGTTAAAACTGCTTTTAATACGAACAACACCATAAAGAGAAGATTAAGCAAGTCTATAGAAGAAAGGGAAGCATACGACAAAAATGGAGTATATAAAATAAAGTGCAAATGTAACGCAACATATATAGGTCAAACACGACGAAAACTAAAAACAAGATTTAGGGAACATATTAGATCTTATAAATATGAAAAAGAGATTCAAATTACGCAATTCACTTATTAAATGAGGTTCATTCGCCATATGAAATGAAAGAATCAATGAAGCTCTTACACCAAAGTAACAAAGGAAGACGGTTAAATATAAAGGAAAACATGGTAATTTTCAAACTAAAAATGAACGGAGAAAATATTATTAATGAACAAATTAACAGTCAATCAGAAATAACTTTCCAAAATCTAAAATTGTTGAAAATATATAAAAAAAAAAATAAAATAATAATAAATAAAATAAAATAAAAGAGTAGGTTTATATTACATAACGTGTTGCATAACATATTACATAACAGGTTACATAACGTGTTGCATAACATATTACATAACAGGTTACATAAGAAGCAATACCGGTAGTAGGAGGAGTGGCGGGGCTAACTATATCTAGACGATTCCATATCGGATGAATCCAGTACTGAAATAGGTCTCGATAATGGATTAACTCCGAAATGCGTTGACAAACTTAAGTGAAAGTGTTAAGTTAGGATTGGCAGAAAATTGTACTAAAACTTATTTCATGGATCCTAGCAGATATAATTTGAATAATAACTTTAAATACAACACATTATCATTTACATAAAACATTTAACAAATAGCCTTTTGTAATTTTTTAATTGAGCACATCACTTAAGGCTAAACATCCCTGAAAAAGTTGTGTTTTTGGCCCGATAGATGGCAGCACCTCTACGGCAAATTTGTACTACGAATAATTTCCGTAATTATTATCCGATTTTTGTTTTGTAAGTTATTTTGTAAATGATATGAATAAAACATTCACGCTATTGTGATGCTTTTTTTTTAAATTTATTTATAAAAAAGTTTTATACAGATTTTTTTTTGCTGTAATATTTTGTTTAAATCGCAGGTAGTCATTTTGTAAATACAAATTTTAAAAGAATTTTGCCGTTTTCAGATATTAACTTGGTCAAATGGTCGTATCGGAATCGTTTTTTAAAGATATTATCATTATTTCTCTCACGCTCCTGTCCCCTCCTCCCGCAGCTTAGCGCACCCTCACCCCCCCCCTCCAGCACAGCCCAGCCAGCCGCTCTACCCGGCCCTGCAACTGTAGCGTTCGTCAACTCACTCACTACTCGCATTCATACTCTGGCCGGACACACTTACTAGACTAGGCTACTGATTACGACAGGTGTTTGTTATCTGTTAAAAAGTATTTTCTGTAAGTCGAAAAGAGACATCTAGAATAAATATAGAAAAATATACAGTAGTTCAAATTAAAGGATTTATGAAAGTAGGCCTATATACAGGTTCTTTGGCCATACATTATTCAATAACACCAGGGTATGAATAATATTACCCTATAACGTTAGTTATTTGTTTCAAATAAAACTTATATTTTAATACATGAAAACGAGAAATAAATAAAAATGAATAGTGCAAAATACCTTTTATTTAAAGTAAGCCTGAGGTGTAAAAAATAAAATATAATATAATTCAATATGTTGGCTGTCAAGGTGAAAATTTCTACTTTAATAATATGTTTAACATTTTTAGAAAATTTTGATATTTGTAATTAGTTTAAGTTCTTTGTTCTGTGAGTATCAACAGCTATCCTCCGGAAATGTTTTTTCTGTGAACTTAGCAGCACTGCAATAAATATGAAACAGCTGATCTAGTGATTGAAGTTGCTACAGAAGGTAGCTGAAAGACTTCTCTAACTATTAATGCCATAATTTAAGATAATATATTGTCTTTTCATTTGTAATTTGCCTTTAAACTTAAGTAATTCGTGATGTGACACCCGTTACATTTTGTTTACAAAAGTTAGTATTACAAAATGAACAAACACCTTAGGAAAATACTTTTACTGTAAAAGTAAGAGGTTTTGTTTCCCTAATGTTTTGATATTATTATTTTAATTGTAGTTTTATAATTTAATGAGTAATTCGCGTAACGGGTGTTACATAATTTAATGTATCGGGTGTTACAATTCAACACAACTCACAACCATTCAGTGTGTAGTATATTTATATTCATTTTAAGTAGAATTTAAATACATAGCCCTATTGAGAGTTTATTAATTTTGGTAGCAACACTTAAAAAATTAAGAATGATAGGCCCTATGTTATTTTAAATAAAATTGAACACGAAAACACCTTCAAATTTCATACTGCGAATTTCCTATTTGTAATTCCAGAATCAATCTTTTAACATATTTACTGGGCAATGAATGTTAGGTATATCAAATGATTTTATTTATCTTTAAAGTTTTAATTCTATTACTATTACACCTCATAATTTTTTGACGTTGTAATGTGTCAGCAGCATTTGCAAAAAGCCAGAGAGTGAGATAAAAAAAGAAGAGAAGAGAACAATACACTAAAAGAAGAACAACTTGAAAAGATCCAAAGCAGAGTAAAAAAATGTAGGGAGAAAAATAAGAAGCACAATTATCATCAATATCTCAGATTTCGCTGTGATATTAAATATCATATTCTGCGAGAGATGACAAATTTAAGAATATTTTTGGCAAATTACAACAACCTACAGTAGCCCAAAGGACATTTTACAATTATTTACGAGTTTCCATTAGCAGTTGATATTTTTGAAAAATGAATGAGCTTATGAAGTTCCAAATTGTTAATTCTAGAATTTGATTTAGCGATTATTTTGTATTTATTTAAATTTTTAGGCCTATTCTATTAATTTTTGATAGGGGCATATATAAGATTGACCTTTAGTAAGTCTAATTCATAATAGGCCATAAGGCATGGTATAAAAGGTACTGAACTATATCCATGTAATGTATTAAGTATATATATTTGTTAAATATAAGTTTTTTTATGAAATATAAGTTTTTATTTCTTATAGTGATCAAAGAAACCTCAATTATACTTCTTGTTGTTATTTGACACCTTATTATTATATGATATAAGTTAAAAATCTTAATTTTAGCAACAGCGTAACACCCGTTACATTTTAATGTAACACCCGTTACACAAGATTTAATTTTATGTTTAAAAAAATTTAATGCCAATATCAATTTGAATTACAGTTCCATTACATACATTTACTGTGGAATAACTCATATTTTTTTCACAATTTTACAGTTTTAAAATTCACAGAGTTTTAAGAACATTTACATGAAGTTCAACTTCACTATCCATTTTCAGTAACACCCGTTACACTCCTTTTTTCTATATTTTAGGCTAACTAAGATATAGTTAGCCTTCGTTGAAAGAAGAAGTTGCTTTTTAGATTTTGTTGTTCCTCGGCGATCCATTGAGAAAACAAATGTTAAACGAAATAACGTTCTCAATAACAATAATTACAAGACGACGCAGTAGTACAACAAATAAGAATCGCAGGAGAGCACATGGATGGAAACGCGGGAAACCGTCATCCAACTGTATACAAGCAACATCCGAGACGCGTGGTGGGGGGATTGGTGGCGCGAGCGAGTCACAGCGGCACTGCACCTGCTTCGTGTCACTCTCGCGTTTGTTCTCATTACTGTAAATGTATAAACAACGATACCGACTAAACCAGCCAGGCGATTTTAAAAATTAAAAGTGTAAAATTAATTAAAAACTATTGTCTTCAAAATGACTACCTGCGATTTGCATTTTTCGTTTTGTAACACAATTATTTTATTATTATTTTTTAAACCAGCAACTTAATTAAAATTTAGCTTCATTGGCGTGAATTCTAATCTTATTCCGGTTACAAATCAGTTTTGCAAATGAACATCGGACGAAAATTCCACCAATAAACACCAATACAAAATGGCTCCATTTTGGTGCTGCGCCGTGGTGGCAGAATTTGGAACTAATCCTGGGATGTTTAGCCTTAAGAATTTTATGGTAACTTTCACTTGTTTTATAAAAGCTTCGTAGTATTAGGTCTATTGCAAACTTTAGAAGAACATTCTTTGCTTTATAATAAGAAATGTTTTAAGGTTACAATTATTTTAATATAAACCTTTTAATGGGACTGTTCTTTTTAACCTTATCGCTTTATATATTTGCACTTTTTATTCTTTAGTTGTTCATGTATTATTTACCAATCTTTTTCTGCTATTATACTAGGTGTTCGGAAAGTCTGGAAACGGTTTAATATTACGTTTATAAGGAAAATTTAAAGGTAGATGTGATTGAGGAACCTACTCTATGTAAAAATACTAATTTATTAAGATTTCAAAAAATATCCGCTATCTTGGATCCGCCATTTTGAATGTAAGTGTGTTTTTTTAAATGGGAAGGTGGTCATGTGATACATAATTTCGATGTAGATTTTCAAGATAAAACCAACGGTGAAATTTGCACATCCATATCTTAAACCGATTAAAAATGGCGGCCAAAAAACAATGAAATCGTATTTCTGATTTTGCTGTACTATTATTTAAAAAAAATATTTATTATTATTCTTTTTGGATTTATAATTAAATAAGCTTTTAAACGATATTTGGTTGACCCACTCAAAATCAATTTTGAAAAAATCAAAATGGCGGTAACTCAAAAATTTGAAATACTCCCATTTTTTTTTTTTTTTTTTTTTTTTTTTTTTTTTTTTTTTTTTTTTTTTGCTTTCCATGCCACTTTGGGCCTTTCGGCTAACGAGCATGTTTTTTTTGGGTTTTTAATATTATATGGTCCCCCGCGGGGTTTGAACCCGGGACGTCTTGCTTATGAGGCAAATATCGTACGGCATTTCTTGAGTCAGCCGTTTCCTCGATGGTGAGCAGGGCTAATGATGTCAATCTGTTGTGGCTGGTTGAAGATCTTACATAGTTCTTCACACGACAAAGGGTGGATAATCAGGAGCACTAAATACCATTCTTAAGGATATGCCAATGTTCTCGTGTATATCAACTGCTTCAAAATGATGCAAAACCTTGCTGATGTCACTAAATAATTCTATTGCATGTTTGCTGATTTCTGAGGTTTCCAGCCCTTCAACAATTTCCGTGCTACGCCATTTAATTAGCTAATGGTCCTATTTGCAATGACCAGCAAGTTGGCGCCCTCAGATCGAGCTTGCGGTTTTAATCGCGTCTTGACGCGTTTGACCTATGACTGACCTACAACCGCATATTACAATTTATTCATTTCATGCCCATTTTTTGTGAATCACTTTAAATAAGTTATAAAACCTTTCCTGAATAATAAAAATAATAATATTTTTATGTAAAACACATGTATTTAATAAAATATGTCTATAATGAAAATTAATTATATTAGTGAATATTTTTTATTTATTTTTTAAAACAAGTGCTAATAAAACCTGAATGTAACATAATTTGTAAATTATCAAAATAGCAGTGACACAAAATTAAATTTTGTGTGATACTTTATCATAATATATTATAATACATTTTTCTTTTTCTAAAAATAAGTTTTTATTTGAATTATGAAAATATTTAGAAAATGTACATAATATATTAATTTAGATTTATATAAAAATATTAATTATTCTTAAACCAAGAGACAAAGATAAAATGAGGACAAAGCAAAAAAATGAACTGTTAAGACGTAATTTTGTTATTTTAAAATTTATTTTTCATTTATATGGTGAAATATCTTATGATATGACTAGAAGTGATAAAAATAATTGATTTAAATTAATAACTTCTACCTTAAGTTGTGAAAATGTTGGCAAAATGGTCGAAAACTTGGTTCAAAAACGCAGTTTTTGAACGCCTATAACTTTTAAAATATAAATAAAGTTATAGTTTGACTATTGTAGCTCGTGCATCACTGAAGATGGCGACTTTGTCGTTGAAACGCGTTTGAGTTAATAAACGTATTAGTTGTGAGATTTTGTGCTCTAAGCTTATTCTATCACGCCTTTAACTTTCTTTGTAGTTGATATTCTTCTAGGTTACGCTAGTAGAACTCGTAGAAGGATCTCTACTAACTACTGAAGTACGAAATATGGCCATAGCCAATGACTAAATCCCCTCTTTTTCAATGTAAAGTAAATAGTGCATGTGCGGTTAAAGTCGCTCTCAGCCATAGCGATGGACATTTTTTCCGGTTTTAACCGCGCTCAGAAAGAACATGTTAATAACCTCGAAAAATCCAAAACTGTTATGACAATATTTATTTTCACGTCTCTTGAGTTCAGAATATAAGGAACCTAATATAAAGTTAAAAGGGTTTACACGAAAGTTCTCAGATTGTAACATCGCTGCTACGTTCACAATATTCACCAAGCTGTAGTATCTTCCTTTTGCGTCTTCAGTCATCTGCGAACTCCTTTAATTTGCTTCTTGTTGCACTTTCTAAGCAATCCAAATTTGACATCACTTCTTGAAGAAACCCACAAAGAGAATCTTCTGTAGTTCTGTCGTTTCATATTGAAGTTTTATGTTCACATTATTAAACCTTTCCTGTATGGTACCCCATAAAATCGCCATAAATGTAGTCTCAAGAGAACTCAACTTTTCTATTAAAACTTTGGCTTAATTTCTTTGTTGAGGGTCTTTCATGACTGTTATAAGCAATTTCATTTAAACTTTCCAAAATTCTTAGTTTTCAAGTAACTTTTTATTTCTTAGTTTTCATTTACAGCTTGGCAGGTCGTGACAAGCAAACCATCTTGTCTTAGATAGATTTTGTAAACGTAAAGAACATGTTTTCTTTAGAATGGCCCATTTTCTGTGTGTTGAGGCAAATTAAAAAGTTCGTGCACCAATCTAAACAATGAAACAGCCTCCGCTTATGATTCTGCTGCACAAGATTCTATTAAATTTAGAGAATGCGTTGAACATGGTACATACTCCGCCAGACGGTGAAGTTCCTTGATACGATCTTGAATGCCGGTATATACGCCAGACATATTTGATGCGTTGTCGTGTATCTGGCTTCTGCAATTAGAAAAAATGTCTTAAAGAGTCCCAGGACTGTGTTAACAGTTTCTTTAACTTTATGTCCAACATTTAATTTGACACAAAACAAATATAAACCTTTCGATCAGTATACCATCATTTTCAACATATCTGAGTACGAAAGTCAGTTGGTCTTTACTTGAAATGTCTGGTGAAGAATCTAAGGCTATACCAAAGTATTTAGCTTCATTATCTTCTGTTAAAGTTGTGATTTTAACCTTTTTTTTACCATAAAAGCAATTAGTTCTTCATATGTTGATTTAGAAAGATGATATGCTTCCGGAGCCATTGTCACCATATTGCCTTAAATGTACGGCTGTAAAAGGGTAGTATTCGGCCAGAAATTGCAACAGCCCAAGGAAATTTCCAATCACATTTATCTAAGTGTTCATGTTTTTTATGTAATGCCTGCCCTTGAACAGTTAAATATTTAGCTACAGCCACTCTCTTGAGTACCTCCCTCCATTAGTAAACTTTTTGTTCGTGTGCCTTATTAAGTTAAACATCATCACGGCTTTTCAAATCACCCCTCAGGTTTAGTTTTCCTAAGTTATTTTTTATAATTAAACTGTTTTCATGTTCTAATACTAGTTGATTAGCATTTTTCCAGTCATTGAATTCGGAAGAAAATCAGACTGTCCAAATATCATATATGGAACACAGAAAACGTATCTTTTTGATGGTGAATAAACCAGCCATGTCCTGTTTTTCGTTTCACTATTTTGAAGTTTTTTGAAACACAAACAGACAGAAACAAACGTTTTCTGATTTATATCTTTTAGACTGATTAAAGTCTAAATCGATATTTTGTATCATCCCTTTAGTGTACACATGATTATGAGATTTCGTAATTATTCCTTACATTCCATTAAGCCGGATCCAAACCATAAACAAAGTCAGTTCTAGCACTTTTTAAACCAATTTGTTTTAAACAATGTTTCAAAAACAGCCTGTTAGACCGGGATCTGAAGGGGTTGATCATGCATGCAATGCTTGACGCAATTTTATTTCTGATTATTGTCATAGGCACTACAATGATCTTGAAAAGCTATATCCTCACCCCCTAGCATGGTCGACATTACCACGCCCCCATTATCTTACTAAAGATGCCTATACACTTGAGCATTTGCCCCGAATGAGCATTTGTTTGCTCTGTTTTACTCAGATGTGTACAGGGCGAGCCGATTGGATCCGCATACCTCAGCCCGAACTGAACCTAGAGTAGTTGTCGGTATTTCAAAGTGAGCTCGTGCTCAGTGAGTACCACGGATAATAGAATACATGGTAGTTTTCACCTGGAGGATGCAGTGGCAGGCCCCGCCCACTGACGTAACTTGGCACCCAGACAAGTGGGGTATATGTATGTATGTACCCAGAAATGAAAACGGCTCTAACGATTTTTATCAAACTCCGCATATATGGGTTTTAAGGTGCATAGAATTGATTACGCTAGGTCTCACGCTATAGTAAAATGGGTAACTCAAAAATTTCATTAATAATAAATTTAATATTCAAACATTTCACTGAGCGCTCACTTGGTGTTTACCACTATACTTGTCGTCTATTTTAATGTAGTTTAACACACCCTGTACATACAGTGGCGGATTACCCATTACAAATGGAAGGCACATGCCTAAGGGCTGCATGTTCTAAGGGGCCATTGAATTTTGCAAATGGTTGTGTAAGTAGGTACATAAAAACTCTTTTTTTCTACAACGAATTTTTGAAATTGATGTATGTTTTTATAAAGTTCTATTCAGAACTAAATTACAAATTTTTTGTTTATTTAAAAAAAAAATACAAACGTTTTTACTATTAGCAATGTAGGCATAAAGTTGGATTTTCCATTACTAAACATTTTGCGCTTCCTGATCTAATAACTTTTAAAGTTTTATATGAAACAATTTTTTAGTTGTATATTTGAATTCTTTAGTTCTTTTGCTACAAAAAAATATACTAGAAACTTTTGGATTGGGATTTAGTTACTATATTTGGCAAATTAAAAAAAATTGCTTGCAGTAAAAAAAAAAACTCCTTGATTACCAGTTATAGGGTTAAAAGGACATTTTACCAATTAATGTCATAGCTTAAATGTATATACGCAAATTTCATCAGCTTAGTTTTTTTTATATTTTAGTCGATCTTAACTTAATGACTTATTCATCATGCAAGTTGTAGTGGGGGCCGCGAACTGAAAGTGCCTAGGGGCCTCTGAGCTCGTAATCCGAAACTGTGTAGGCCAGCATATTATTTGAATGTAAATTATATAATAATATCAGTATAACAAGATGGTGTGAATGTTTCTTTGGTGTTATTTAATAAATAGAGGGCGATTAGTCCGCGGAATATATTATATAAATATAAAAGGATAACTTATATCAGTAGAACATTTTGCTAAATAATATCATTGTTACTATATTTAGGACAGATTTTGCAATTTAATTTGTAAGAAGAAAATAAAACTTGGCCTAAATTGATGGTGAAATAGTCAATTTGTATATAGGCCTGCCTCATTTCTCAAGCAAAGCTTTGTGGTTATGATTAACCTTGCAATTATTTTTAATATATATCGTTTTAGAGGTACTTACACAGTACTCCTTCTTATTTTAAATTTTTTTATAGTAAAGTGCATGGTTTGTTCTGTTGAGGAGGACTGTATGCGTGCTACTGTTTTTAATAATTATATGTATGCGTGCTACTAGCAATAGGCAGAAAAAATGATTCCAAGATGAAAAACTACATTTTTTTAAAATTTAGTTTAAAAATAAACTAAAAAATTAAACAAGCAGAGTTCTACAGGAGCTTGGTCACCTGGTACAAGTGTGGCGAGTGTAGGCTAGCTTGGCGCAGTGGTTGCCAGCTCAGCCGGCCTCGACCTTGCCTGCGTGTGAACACTACTGTATCCGTGGTGAGTACATTCTTCGTGACAGGTGACAACTGGGGTCAAACCAAACAATATGAACCGACTGACCCCTCTCCATTCAGTCGATCATCTCCTGTTGACACACGTGCCTTGTGCAGTGATTAGTATTAATTATTATTATTATTAGTTTGCTGTTATTTCAAATGGAATTGTTTCAGAATAATTATCTTACCCTTCTGCGATACTAGCAAAACTACCAGTACCCCGAACAGTGGAAACCCAAGAATGAATTTTACTACTTTTTTTTTTTTTTTTTTTTTTTGGGATAGAGGAGTGATAAGCCTCCTCTCCACTGTGACCTATATAAATCTATTGTGGTATACTTCCCTTTCTAGTGATCATCCCAGATCCCTTTCAGGTCTCTTACGAAACCAATAAGGGTCCCGGGATCAACACCACGGACCTCTTCCGGGCTAACAAAAGCATTTCCAAGAGCCGTAAATCTTCTCCGTGCGGCATAGATCAGCATAGCAGGCGTTGAGTAATGAAGTATATTCTCCATCCAAGGAGTGTCTAAGTGTATGAGGTGGTAGTGTGCTCGAGATGCAAAGTACGTGGGGGGCGCAACCCTCCAACGACTACACCTACAGTCGCCCCTGCTGTACTAAACAAACTGAGTTTTAAGAACTCAGCCCCCAGCTCAAATCTGCTCATCGGCACTCAGCTCTGCATGCCACCACACATCGCCAAGTTACTGACCTAACAGCGGCACCTCTCGTAGGTTAAGAGCTGAAGTTGGAGTGAGAGAGGCTAAGAGAACCTAAAAGGTTCTTATATTATTTAGGTGAGGCCATTACGCTTCATCACTCCCAAAGTGCCGCCTGAATTTTACTACAATAATTTAAAAATTTTGAAATTGTCAAGTGTTTTATGTCCTATTGTATTTAACAGTAAAGCATTGCTTCTCTCTTCAAACAATTAAATTTCTTTGCTACCACCGCTATCTCCTCTTCTTTTTCAAGGAGTGGAGCAAATATAATTATATAACAAAAACTGGCGCAATAAATTTTCGGTTGACCATTGCAAGTAGTTCTCATGCATCTAAACAACACAGACTGGGTTCCCTGTTCGGTCCACACGAGGTCAGACACAGTGGCCATTGCTCATTGCTTATTCTTCTCAGTACGCACGCTCAAGTGTATATACGACTTTACAATTAATGTAATAATGTTCATAAACTTGAAAAACTTAGGTGTCTAATTTTGAAATTTAGATTTCATATTCTGTCCACCATCTCTAAAACGCATTGAGCAATATTTTGTTTGCATTTCCATAAATTTTTTTTGGCTAGCTTGAAAAAAACAGCTGTTTTTATTTTTAAATTTCTAATATACAAGATTCTTACTGAAAAAGTCTCCACTCGATTTAAGGAAAGCATGAGAATTCCAAGGTTTTGGCGATTTTCTTGCGAAGTTGATTCCAATATTGATGACAAAATGAGAAATGGAAGGCTCAATAATTTCTTCTGATGTTTTAAATAAAATTAACGAAACATTAATAATTATTTTCAATCAGAAATGTAGAGAAATATCATTATTCCATACAAATGTAGAATTTATTGTTTTCATTGCACATTACAACATACAAAATAATCAAATTCCATTGAGTTTTTTTACTTTGAAAAATCATTTTATTGGAACAGACCAGTATGCAATAAAAAAAACTAATGCACTACAAAGATTATTTAAATTCAATCATAAAATTAATAGTTGGTTTGAAATATGTTCCGAACACAGAATATTGAATAGAATTATATTACATATTATATATATACTATAATTACATATTCTGTGGTTCCGAACCTATCTTCTTGTTTTCAAAATCCTATCAAAATCAAATTTTTTAAATAAATATTTTAACTAGTAGACTTTTGAACTCAATATCTTGTTTGCTTTTGGCTCTATCACTGTCTACAGATATACTTAATGGAATTGCTTCTCCGTTCAATGCATCTTAATAACCCTTGATACCTACTCTTGGTAAGTAAAGGTCTAGGTTTAAGATTTTGTTTCACATTATATTTTGATAGTCGTTATTTTGTAGGTTTTATCTCCATTAGCAAACAGGTACACAATTTAAATTAACTGTTAAATATAAACTGTTATGTATTATTTATACATTAGATAGTAATTTAAAATATTTTATTAATACAAGTTTAATTTGACAATAGTTAAGTGAATTTTTGCACATAGGTAATACAAAATTTACATTTTATAAAAGAGACCCATAAAAACCTTTTCAGTGTTTGATTTTGTATGATTGCGTTCCATGAATTCTAAAATAACCGAGAAAACAATGAATTAAAAAATACACTCATAGACTAATTTATAGTTTAAAAAAAAAGTTATTAAGATAGTAAACATATTATTTCTTAAATGGATCTTTGATTGGTCCCGAAATATTGCATTGTTATCTCTATCTTAATGTTCTCTGCATTGTTCTAACTTAAAGATCTGCGATCTTTTCTTACTTTACTTACTCTGAACTCAGTCCTCCGGACTGGAGTGCCTAGTTATTTGACTGAAAGTTTGTTTTTACCTTCGATATGATATCAGTGCAAAGATCTCTAGAAGAAGTTTCACTTTAATTGTTATACCGCTATATAGAATCGTCATGTGTAATAAATCCTCTACTGTGTCTGCCTGCCGCTTGAGGAAGTTACTTCCAGAATCTATTAAATCTGTTGACAATCGTGTCCAGTTTTCAAAATTGCTTAAAACTTTCTTGTTAAGTAAAATGGATCAAGTGTCCTTCCCTTGGAGTGTGATGGAATGATGAGTTTTCTTTTTTAAATACAGTTGTATGAATGAGTTAATAATAAGTAATTATGTAGTTTTTTAGTTTATCTATACATGACATATAAATAAAATTGGAGTGTCTGTCAGTGATTTAAAAATATGAGCTTTTTTTAAGCATTAAAACGTTAACAAAACCTAACCGAGGCGCCGCTAAGGGTGTCAAAGTAACTTTTCACCTGTAATACACACAGCATTTTTCCTACAGCTACATTTTAAATTAGTGTTTTAGTTTTTAAAAAGCTCTGTTTTACAGAGGTTAGTCCTACAAAAATCAAAACATTTTCAAAACATAGACTACATGAGATGCGAAAAGTATTACTTTATCGCACGCCAGCTGTTTAGCCGGTAAAGAAAAAAGAGGTATAATTACTTGAACACATGTAGTTTAGTTTGCGCACTGCTGTGAGTGTGCAAAAACGTATTTTATTAAGTAGCTGTCAGAAAAATCAATTTGAACCATTTTCATTAAACAATGATTATTTACTTGTGTGTTTCAAAAAGATTACGAAGTTTGAGGAGATCGATCCTTGGGCAATATGAGTGAAAAGGTCACATAATCATAGATCTAGAAGTACTTAATTTCCCTGCTAAGAGCTATTTTGTATCTGTTATAGAATAATTAATATGTCAGGAATTGTCACGCGTAAAAAAACTAAATTTAATATAGTTGTTAAAAATATGAAGTTCTTATTACCAAAAATAATTAACTTGATCGGTTTATACTTTTCAAGACAGCGACAAAAATATTAAAGTATTCAAATATTAACTAGAAATCATTTAAATAAATTTAAAAAAATTAGAGTGTTAATTTTTTAATTTATAATTGAACAGTTGTGGGTTCAGAAAGATTAGATAAAAAATAATATAGTTATGCAAGGAAATGTAATTACGTTAGAAACAAAAACTAAGTGGATATGATAAATTACAATAACTTTTTCTCACCGTTAAGACAATCTGAATAGGACCTAAATGGACTAAGACTTTAACGATTAAACCATCTACGACCAAGACATCAAATTGTTGTTTAACCGTCAAAGTTGGAAGTCTACAAAGATTTTCTTGACGGAGAGAATAAGTTAAGGTAATTTACCTTTATTCAGGTGTTTGAAGTTTTACATATAATCCTGGATGCCAAAACCTATGTTTTATGTAAAAAAACAAAGTATTCATTACTATTCAGTGTTCATGTTTAAAATTGTTTTGCTTGAAACCTATTTACTTTTTTTTGCGTAACTTTGTTATTTTTTATCCGGATCAGTTTAAAAACTGATCAATTGGAAATACAAATATAACAAAAAAGTATCTTTTGTATTTTGTTGTTGTTGTAAATTTACCAGTTTTTGAGTTATTGAGCTATGAATATTTTAAACGGTCATCAAATTAAAATGATGAGTTAACAGATTAGGTGATTATTTTTTGGTAATCAAAATGTTGTATTATAAAACTGTACCAATTTTCTTTTCATTACAATAAACCATTCCATACAAATCAATTTTTCAATACAAATATAAAATAGGGCTTGCCGGGAATCTAAGCATTTTCAGACGTACGTAAATTTTTACTAAAATTTACCAACAAAATTTGGAAAAAAAGCAACTTGTATATATGTTTGCATCTTAAAATTTAACTATTAAAATATATTTAAAACATTTATTCAAGTGTTAAATTCAGCACTTCAGCCAATTGTAAAATTGTTCTTTCTTTTAAAGTATTGTTTAAAGTGTTCTTTCAATCAAAAAATACTTACGGTAACAATAGTTTGTGATTTTTACTTTTAAGTAATTCAGCTAGATGTTTCTAAATGACCAATAGAAATGTATGACTGTGAATATAATACAAAAATTAAAACTATTAAATACACAGCCTATAACGTATAAAACATAATATGTATATAATAAGTATAGTAATATATATATTATAAAGATATAACGCTCTCTCCGTTTATTTACTACAATAATATATGTAGGCTGAAATCAAGTGTTCAGACTATGTAAAGTATAAACTTATGACTTTGGTTTAAATGTTTATTCTCAATCAACAGCTTAGGTTTTGACATGTTTTTCCATTAAATTGTCCATTTAGAATCTGTTATCAGTTTTTTAGGTGGTGGAAATTTTGAAATATCAGTTTTTATTACAATTTGGTGGCCATAATTGTTTGAAATGTGGGTATTGCGGGTTTGAACAGTTACTCTTGGATAACCTTACTTCATGAATTGTATTAAAGTGTAAGGCAAAAGTCTGGAATATAATTTGTATCACGACTGTTTTGACTATCCAAATAACCACAGAAGGTAATAATTTAAAATGTAAACATGGTGGTATTATTTCATATTCTCCTTCTCAAAATAAGTTTAAATACTTTACACTAAATAGAATCCCAATTTCCAAGTCACTCAACAAGGATAAAATATTCATAATTATTAGGTAATTTTTAACAATTAAATATCAACAAAGAATATTATTTACTAAAAAAGTGCGAGAGTAAAATTAGAAATACATATCACATAAAAATGTTTTGTAATTTCTGAAAACTCTGTGTTTATTTCTATCTGAATGTTGATATGCCTTTTAGCCAGTCTAATAATGGTGGGTCCTTATATGATGGAGAATGGAACGGTCCTAATAACTTAGGAGTAGGAATAATCCCCCAAATCAAAACTGGCTCTCCTAATATAAAGAACATTCACAATTTTATAAACAAAATGTCAGCTTTTCACTAATTATATCCAACAAAGGCATATTTTTCCCTTTATTGGCTTGGCTAAAAGAAATCATATTGTGTGTTTATCACTGCAATAATAAATACCAGAAAATAAATAAATAATGAAAAAATAAAATAAATGTTTACGTCTATTTAACCATTGTAATACCTATAATTAGACCAGCTATACAAATAAAAGTCCAAACAATAGGCCTCTACTGCAGATTGACCGCTGATATGCCAACGGGCTGATCCGGCCCGCAAGGACTCGTACGCTCAGCGCCGCACCATCTCCCTTTTCCAGGCCGATTAAGTCAACTGTCTGCACTTAACATTTATAAAACTTATATCAATATAAAGATTGCAAAATACCCTAAAAGTTTTATTTCAGCCATTTTTTCATAACTTGTCTCATATTAATAAAAAATAGCTAAACATGTAATTATTGTAATAGAAAAGTTAAAATTTTAACATTAAATTTAAAAATACACGGTAAATAATTGTTTTATAGCTTAAACGCAAAGAACATTATTGATAGAGAATATTATAAGAATTACAATAACGAAATAAAAATTACTCTATTGCTTTTTATCTCTTAGATATTGACAAAATAAAAAATCTTTCAAAAGTGAACTTTAAGGGGGGTAGGGGGGGGAAGCAAGAGGGGGAGGGGCGGGGACTTTTGTGTAAGTACTCCTCTTATACTATTGTAACATCTGACAAAATTTCAGCTTTTCACTAATTACTTCCCACTAAGGCCTATTTTTTCCCTTTATTGACTGGGCTAATATGTATCCAGGTTTAAATTACCCAACACTGCTTGTTCTGGCCTTCTTAAGTCCTTATCTTAACAAGAATGGAAGATAAACTTTATGTTCGAGATTTTTGACAAATCCTACATATAGTTTCAGAGCTGTAATGATAAGCTTTTAATTTAATTTAAGATTATTAATAACTTTATACTATTAATGAAATAGGTTTTGTTAATGTTGTTAGTTGAAAATATTTTGTATAGGCTACAATTATTATTTTATAATATAATACTGATATTTTTGTAATTATTATGGTAACAAACTAGAAAGACTATTAATATAAAACAGTAATTTTCAATGAATTTATTAAAATGTGATAGTTTTAAATAACTTAAATAACTATACTGTCTTAAAAGTTTTAATAATCAGTTAAAAAGCAAGTGAAATTAATTGGCTTGTTATTATTTTATTCCAATTGTTTATTATTTTAAACACAGTTTCCCTAAACTGTTTTAAACGAAGTAGTGAAGCCGTTTATGCACTAATTCAGCACAATCAATTCAAGCAAAAAGCATATTTAAATTTATTTCATTTAAAAAATCCATTATTTTCTAAATTAATTAAAATTTGTTGGGCCTTTTCCTTGTAACAACTCATATAAAACACATTTGTTAAGTTATCTGCATTGTCTTCCCCAGAAAATATAACATTTAAACAGCAAAACACAGAAAAAAATCCAAAGTACATAGTAAACTCAAGTTCTTTCTTTAATAATTCATCAGTTATCCTTTCTTCACATTCAAGTTGTGCCAGGGTAGTATTGAAAGTCTCCTTGTATACGGAGTAAAGTTCATCCATCCTCGAACTACGGATGTCGTTCCGAACGCTAGTCCAGGTGAAAAATTGCAAATCAATACCAAAAGATCCATACACACAGATTTGGAAATCAATTAATTTTACATCTTTAACGTTTCTCTTTTCGTCGTATTTAAACAATATATTGTTAGTCCACAAATCACCGTGATTCATAACATTAAAACCACTTTTGCGGTTTAAAATCGTGTACATACGATCGCAACATGTTTCATAAACTTCACGTATTTTGTTTCCGAAACGCTCAAAGCCTTTCCAGTTTTCTACAGCGTTTCCAAACTGCAGTAATTTGTCTTTCATAAAAATATAACCGTGGTTGTTGAAACTGTCGAAGATATAAGCTTCACCGATGGAGGACACAAGTTCAGGGTTTTTCTTGTAGACTGCTACGGAGGCTGCGTGAAACGTTGCTAACGTCTTCATGACCATCATGCTGTGTTGGAAGTCTAGTTGTTGGAATTTATCACACATGATGTAACTTTCTGCTAGTAAATCTTCCAATACTAACACACTTTCTTTTGATGGGAAATACTTCGGCGATAATCTAACATTTCCTAACAATCTATCTGCTATGGGAAAAAAAGATTTATACACCATGAATTCCTTTTCTATAAACTTTCCTTGTTCGGCTATTTCTTTTAACGCACCATCTATAAGAGGAGCTTTTATTATGAAATATTTTCTTTTACTTTTTCCGTCCCGTTTAACCTGTACATTACTTTGATATATCACACTACAGTGGTTATTTACTCCTGTAAGCCCGGGTGAAATATTAAAATCAATTACACTAGCTTCTGAAGGAGAATTGGTTTCTTCATTTATAATTTCTTGGAAGAATTTTTCATTAAACCACGTCGGAGATCCCATTACTTCGAATGGTATTGTTAATACTGAAACACAATACAAAAATGATAAACTAAAGAATAATATAAATACATAACTACATAACTATAAATTATCAACTTTCTCGTAATGCCTTGTATATTGATTCACTTAGTTATTTTCTTGCAGGCTACTTATATACATCATGTTTTATAAATGTCGCCAAACCTTAAAATTGTTGCTATTACTGTTGTATTACAATGTTATTTTGCTTTTCAGAGACAGTAATAATATTATACATACAATAAAATCATGCTGAAAATGGAAATAATTGAATAGTGAATTTCCAACTAAGGCTGGCTATGGTCGTTAATGAGTTTGCACAAAACGGATGTATTAATTTGATTGGAGGACATGATTATTTTGAAAGTAAAGTACTTTGTTTTTAAATTGTAAAAGATCATTTCGTAAAAATAAATAGGCCTATTTATTAGGAGCTGACAAATTTAAAATTAATTAGTGAAAGTTGCAAAAGGCATGTTGTAGGATAGGCCTACATTAATGTAGTAAGCAGAATTAGCGCTTGAAATATTTATTCCAGTATTCCATTAGATCGAATAATACAATAATAAGAAAAGAACGATGCTCAGATATTTAAGAAACTGTAACAAAATTGAGAGATTTATTGTGTTACAGATTTTTTTAAATAAAATTCCAAAACTTGAATAATTTTTATTAAAACTAAGTGACAACTTCAATATTGTGCTAAGATTTCTAGATATTGTGCTAAGATTTCTAGATATTGTTTGAAAGTTTTCATTGTCTTTTGTTTAGATTGTGTAACTGCTGCGGCACAATAAAAATGTAATTTACAAGATTGTTCTCATAAAACTTATTCAACGACAACACAATCGGGGATTGTACTCGAAAATCTAAATTTTTTTAAGTTCTGCATTTGGAAATACTAAACGTTACACCTTACACAATTTCAAAATAAAATGTAGTTTATCTCAGACGGACGGTTAGGACGAAACTAAGAAGAACATAATCACTACTCAATCCTAAGGACGAGCTATAGTTCTGAAATTAAAACCATTATATTAATAGCTAACCTCGAACATTTAAGTACCATATTTTAGTATTTATTGTAAAAGGAGAGAAATGAAACTTATATAATTCGAAAGGTACTATTTGTGCACACAAAATCATGTATTTATGTTGCCATTAATGCAGGTAAAATCAAATAAACTAGCCTCATCTAAAATTGTGTTGTTAAGCTGGTTATCTGAATCAGCCGTTTTATCTGTTATTTTATGCAGTTGGTTGTTACGTCAATGAATATAAAATAATTATTTTTGTATCAACGGTGTAAAGTTGAGTTTGACGCCTGAGGCGCAGCCGAAGGCTTTACAGTTTATTGAGGGTGACTAAGTAAACTTTGCACCCGTAGTACATACACCGTTTTTCTTACAGCTGCATTTTAAATTAGTGTTTTAGTTTTTGAAAAGATCTGATTTACTAAACAAAACGTGTTAAAATTACAATCTCGTTCACGAACGTCCTGTATAATATTCCAGAACATTGTATTGTAGTTCACATGTGTGTCACCAAGCACAACAATACAAGTTTTCAAAACATAGCCTACATCAGCTGTTTACTTTGCACTCTAGGTTGCAAAGAATTGTTTTTACGCACACCGCGTGCCGTGCGATAAAAGTAAAAAAAGAGGTATAAGCTGGATTTACACATATGGTACTGTGCTCCAGGAGTGCCCATCCCCCCCAAAGCCTATGGCGCAAATCCCCCCAAAACCTGCCTGTGGGTTCCCTCTCCCAAATAAAGTAGACATTTTATGCCATTTTAGCAAAAAAAAAAAAAAAAAACATAATTACGCATAATTGTTTTTTCTTTCTTAAAAGTGATATTTTACTCTCTGAAAACAACTCATTAGGTAACTTAAAGTTGACAGTTAAATCAAATAACTTATTAAAGTTTTTTTATAAAAATATGTTTATGGAAATAAGGAGGTTCTACGTAATTTATAAAATAATACAAATACACAAATTCAGTAAGATTTATTAACAAAAACAACACATTACTACTTTTGAAAGTAGCAGAAGACATCATAATATTAAATAAGTTCTTTAACCTCTAATGCTTCGTGAAAAAGAAATCCTTGTTATTGGTGGAAATCGTATGTAATGTAACATGTTAAAGTATTAAACTAGCTATTAAAATGTAATAAAAAAAGTAATATAGTCTATAGTTAAAAAATACAAAAATAAATTTACATTCATTGATAATAATTAATAAAATCTTGTAAGAAAATAACAATAAAAACCTACAATACATTTTGAAGACCAGTAGTAGGTACTTAACCGATTTGGAAGAATATAAAAACATAATACAAATAAATGATATTTCATGCAACACAAAATTAAGTGAGAATAAAATTGTTTTAATATTATTTTGATAAAATTAGACATTGTTTGAAAAGTAGTTACAACGTGTAAGTATTGGGGTAAACACGAATACCCTAAATTAAGATTTTTAAATAAATAACAAAAAATATCAAGTAGATTTCAAAAGAACTGGAATAAAACTAACAGGCGAACAGGCCAGACGCGTTAGATGTAAAGATACGTTGTGATTGAGCGTCTGGTGCGATCATCGCTCTGCGATAATCGCGGGCTCCTGCTTTGCATTGTTCAAAATGGTCTTGTTGTCTTGTTATGAACGGGCGACTATAATCGCAGAGCTATAATCGCACCAGTAGCTTCAATCACAACATTAACCCGATAGCAAATGGAAGTCAAAACGGACGTACCAGGTCAAATTTCATCGAACAAGATATCACTGAACGAAATCATGAGATGTCACAAAAATTTTCAAATGTGATCTTTCAAAATTTCAAATGGTCAAATCAAAGAAAAAACGAACACATCTACGAAGAAGCAAGACAACACCCAAATAAAATAAAAAACGAAAACAAACACTGAAATGGAGAGGAAAGAGAAAATACCCTTAGTTCAACCCTCAAAAATTTGATCAAAATCGTTAAAGCCGTTTTTTTTATAAAAAATAACCCTAACTGATTTTTTGGGGGTTTTTTGGCCAAAAAGGGGGTTGTTTTTCAACATTGTTCAAACCCGTTTTTCGTGCGTCTATACAGGCCTACTTGATATGTCTGGTGCAAATTTGTTTGAAATCGATTCAATAGTTTTCGCTCTAGCTTTGTATACATACAGACAGACATTTTGTAAAAAAACACTTTTTTGGACTCAAGGGTCAAAAAATGAATATAAGACCAAAAATGTTCAAAACAATGTAGGAAAAACTACACAATATGTAAAATAAATAATTAATAATATACCGAACAGATTTTTCTTCCGAAAATACAACTGCAATATATGTAAAATGGACAACCATATAAATGAAGAAAGTGATTTCCATCCAAAAAGAAACAAGCAATACATAAGTCAATAAAACTGTTTTGCATTAAAAATTAGTTTAAAAAAAGTGAATAGTAATACTACTTTCAATGGATTTTTTTTATGATTTGAACAGAAGTTTTTTCTTTGATTAGATGACAAGACAAACTTGTTCACTCACTTCTGCTCATTTAAAAATTATGAATTTGTTATCGTTTTAAAGCTAATTAAACGTAGTTTATAACGATGGAAATTTGATATTGAAGTTAGAAAATAGTCAACCTTTAACCCTATTTGAATTTAGACGAATATTTCTAATAATATGCAAATTATTTCTAATAATAACTTTTTCTACACTATATTTATGTGTAGTGGGAAAGTTTTTTTACTATTTATTTCACGTCATTTTAAAATCACCAATCTAAAGAGCATAAAATGAAGGTAATTCGGTATAGTAAATTTCATATTTGTATCGTTAAACTCATACTTGTTGGAAAGCACGTTTCATACAGAAACCAAAAATATACACTTTGTAAGACATTTGTTGATGATTTATGCGCAAACGCAGTTTGGACGAAAGGCTGCATTTTTAATTCGAGCCGTGACGTCATCTGATGAAATGCGCTGAACCCGTCCAAAACTCGTCTTTCTGAGTAGCATCCCTTATCTACTTACGACTTACACCGTTTTACACCATGGTTTTGGGACTATTGCGAAGGGGAGGGCAATTGTTTGCAGAATGACCTTGGCAGGCCTTCAATGCTGTAAATGTCTATAGTATGTTTATTCTTTGTTTACACCACACGCGGCACCCTCTATCGGCTCGTCTCTACACCGCACTACAAGCAGTAGCAGTCGAATTGCCTGGCTGTCAATAATACGGCACTTTCACACGAATAATTGGAGATTTTTAACACATAGAAGCAACAGATTATCTCCTAATTTCTTGGGGGGAATCGTCAAAACTTCATATTTTATATTTATTTTAATCAGGAACATATGAAAATTCCTCCCCAAACTG
>JAGFPH010000084.1:751399-764874 GCA_018207615.1 Philaenus spumarius
ATATATATATATATATATATATATATATATATATATATATATATATACAGTAGGGCCCACTTTTAATTCATTCCATGTGCTTCAATATACATTGAACTCTAAAATATATACATTGTATATGCAGTAATATAGAGATTACGCTAAAACAACCCAAATAATACGCCCCACTTTTAATTAATTTCATGTGCTTCAATATACATTGAACTCTCCCAAATAATACGCCTAACTTTTAATTCATTCCATGTGCTTTAATATACATTGAACTCTAAAATATATATAATATATACAGTAATATAGAGATTACGTTAAAACAACCCAAATAATACGCCCCACTTTTAATTAATTCTCCATGTGCTTCAATATACATGGAACTCTAATATATATATACAGTAATATAGAGATTACGTTAAAACAACCCAAATAATACGCCTAAATTTTAATTCATTCCATGTTTTTCAATATAAATTGAACTCTAAAATATATATATTTATATATACTGTAATATAGAGAATACGCTAAAACAACTTAAATAATACGCCCCACTTTCATTTCATTCCATGAACTCTAAAATATATACAGTATGTTATAAGTACGTTAGACAGTTATTATTTTAATAAATATATTTGTGGGATGTAATTACAGGTGCTACATTTTTCTCTACCAGGATTTTAATTTGGTCGTAACGTCGTAACTAAAGCAGATAAAATACTTTCTACACTGGTATCTAGCTGGAATATAAACCGTAATACCAAGCAAGCTGTTTGCCACATGGCACGACTGCTCCAAATGAGTCTCTTCTTCCCTCCGCCTTTATCATAGACTTGCCAACGTAACTGATCTTAGTAGTCAACAGTTACTCGGTTTGTTAATTTACAGATTTTTCCATAAGAATATTTTCAGGATGTGGTAAGCATGGATATTGTCGGAGTGTATTGAGATTTTAGATCGTTACTTTAAAATGACAAATTCTACGGAATAAACTGTAATTTGGCGTAGATACTTCTTAATATATATTCTTAATATTGGTAGTTACTGTATTTCAAAACGTAATAGTTTATAAATAGTTTGTAAATAATATATTAATTTGATTGAACAGTAGTATAGTAGTAGGCTATTGTAGTAGGCACGCTCAATACTCAAATATTCTAAAAGTAAAAATTACTCACAGTCAGTTGAAAACTTTGTGAAAAACTTATGTGAAAGAACTAAAAGAAGAATAGGCGTCGTTAGTAACTTCATAAACATTTCTTTTGTATGAATATTTCATTCTATCCTCGGAGTTTTTAAAGTTCTGGCTGAACTTACTTGGTTACAATCAGTGAAGTATTTGTATTTTTGTGTAGTCATAATGTTTCATAGAATATTAAAGTAATGTGTTTAGTAAAATTGTTTGTGCAGTGAACTGTAAACTAGTCTTATAAATAATTTAACTGAAGAATAATTAACTTAATGTTATTTAAAATATTCATAACATCAACAAAAGTGTGTGTTCTCATTAGTGTGTTGTTTTATTTTAATTAATGTATAAAATGTGTGTTTTGTAGCATTTCTGTTTATTTTTATAAAAAAATAGATATAGAAACACTAAAATAAAAGTTTAATGGTTTAATAATGATAAAGTTAGGAAGTAGCATTAAAGATGAAGTTGTAAACAAGCTTTTTCATTAAAGAGGCAAGCAAAAGTCGTTCTTTGTTTGTATAGTACCAAGAATACCAATATAACAATAAGAAAAGGAAATATTGCTGTGCATTAAAAACCTTTTAAAGAATTTCTCAATAGCGGACTGGTTGAAGAGAATAAAACGACAGTTGAGCTTACAACACGCTAAAAGCATTTGGAATCATTTTAAACCATATTTAAAAGATAAGGACGAATCTGCTGCTTTAATTAAAATTTTGTTTTCCCTTCATTTGTTAAAAAATACTACACTTGTTATCACACAGAAATAATACTGAAATAAATATGTATTTAATCACTTAATCTATGAAATAAATCTGAAAAATAATTTTGAATTACTTTTTATTTGTATAACTCAGTTTTGAGTTTGATCCGTAAATTGAGTGATACAAAATAATATTACATTTAGGCAATGAAGAATTTGTTTTGTATACAAAGCTATATCTTCAACATAAATTGGTCACGAAGTAATAATAAATAAATAAACAAGTACAACTAAAAATATGTCTACAACCTAAACTCAAGAAGGACATTATGAGTCAAAGGCAAATAATTATTGTACACTTATTTTGTAAAAATATACTAATAATATTTCTTTTACAAAAGGAAATAATATATACACTAACATTACAAAAAGTAATTATAAATAGCCTTCCTTTTGAATGACTATGAAAAGAAATACAGGCAAGTAAGTTACAATTAAAGATAACAGTGCATTTTACTTAACGCAAGAACTCAACTTCTGAAACAGTCGCTCTGGAGTTACTACAAATAAATACTTGATTTCCAAACAATCATAAAGTTGGAAATTAGTTGTAACAGTTTAATACAAATAGACTGATCGTTGACCAAAAGACAGACCACTCTGAATATCAAGTCTATACGTTTGTTAAGACCCCAATGTGACAGTATAGAATATTAATGTACTCTGCTTGCTCACCTTATTTGTCAACTCTCAGAAGCCCCTGTTGATTTCGCACAAAGTCTTCCCAACGCCTTCGTGTCCCGAATAACGTATCGTTGTCAGCGTTTGACCCCGCTACGATTAATTTAAGTTTAAAAAAGGTTTCATTTAAATAAGATTTGGAAAGGTTAAAAAATAGGACAATGATAAATTAAAAAAAGTTTGTTTGTATAAAATCGAACAAAACATGTTTTTTTTTTTAATAAATAAATTTAAATAATTTAGTCCCTCAGGGACTCTGAGCCCAAAAATGCATGCAAAGCCACATATAAATAATGTTATTTGAGTTATATTCAGTTTTGGTTTAACCCTTTGATCTTTTAAAAGCATTAATTACCGTGGTATTGACATTAATTTCTTTACAGCAAATAACAATTAATTTAACATTCAACATGAAATCTGAACTGTGTATAAGTTCAGTAACAAAATACATAATTAGTTATAATGGTAGTTGATAATAGTCTATTGTTTTTTGTAAACTTAACTTTAATCTGTATATTAATTTGTTGGTGAAATCTGAATTTGTAGTTGTAATGAAATAGGCTGAGTGGTGCGAGAATCGAACCTGTTTGTTGAACCAGACTAAATCTGTTAAGAAAAAATAAAGACTGACTTAGTGCTTTCTTACATACTTGTTTTGTAATTATGCTCTGAAATTAAAATGCAAGTTCTTATAAACGTATGAGCAATTTTATGAGGTTAATTAGAACACATAACCTTTCAGAGTAGCTTTAAATTATATTTTGTATTCAGATTGATTTCAAGCAATTTAATATACAATGGTAATGATCACATGTACAAGACATCTTGTTGAAGTTAAATTAGCAAGTTAAAACAGTACATTAGACATCATGCTTAGGTTAATTGATGAGTTTTAAATATAGAAAAATTTTAAAAATTCTAACAATTCATATACTTGTCTTCACATACAGTTTACACAATTATCATTATTACCACTGAAAAGGATTATGAAACTTTACAAAAAGTATAAAAGAGTTGAAATAGTTTATTACATTTAGGTTAGGTTAAAAGTTTGATATTTAAATAGACTTTGTAAAAGGAGAGTTGAACTGCCAATCTCAATTCATTAACACATTATAATGTCAATCCCAATTCAATGACATTTGAAAAGCATGTAAAAGATTAGTTATACCTGGTTTAATGTTGCATTAGGTTTAAACTATAGGGTGACTGGTTTACTAAGTGAAGTTTCTTTTGACAGTGAAAGCATTTGATTAACGCTGATTTAATTAAGTTATTTACGTTGGTTTATTTGAATCATTCATTTTGACGAAGAATTGAGGTAGATAAGGGACTGCCATAAAAAACCCATTTGAAAAATAATATATAAGGATAGTAAGTAACTAGATAATAGCCTACGTAACTAACAAAACACTGCTCGGAGACAAAGTCTGGGAGGTTATGTGGCCCAGTTTCTCTCTAGCTGTTCCATTAAGCGAACTCAAACACATCCTGTTATTTTTGTAACGAAAATATTAGTTTTAAGATGTTTGTCTATTTTTTAATAACAACGAGGAACATAAGCTTTAAAATGATGTTTGACTCATTAATTTTGATGAAGAATTAAGGTAGATGCATTACCACAAAAAACACACTTGAGAAATAATATCCTACGTAACTAACAAAACTCTGTTCAGAGATAAAGTCCGGAAGGGTATAAGGTCCGGTTCCTCTCTGGCTATTCCATTGAACGAAACCACACACAGACATCGTAGTTATTTCCTGTTATTTTTGTAACGAAAACATTAACTTTAAGCCGTTTGTCTATTTTTCGTCAATAGCGGGTAACATAAGCTTTAAAGTTATGTTTGAATCATTAATTTTTATGAAGAATTAAGGTAGATATTATGGTGTTGTGACGAAAAAACACCTCAGAGAAATAGTAGGTTGTATAAGGATTGGTAAAGCAGGTCTCTAGAAATAGAAGCTACAAAACATAATCATTTGATAAATTACCGTAAAGTTCTTATGAAAAAACACTGTTTTGACTATAATGAATAAAACGACTAATGTATTGTTAGCTTATGACAGCTGATTCCCAGCAAGATATAATAACATAATAATTATTGTTTTGGTATTTTTAAGAAATTAAAATTTAATAATAGTTGTAAGGTTAGGCCTAGAACAAAGTAAAACAAGAACAAATTTGAGCAAATTTGAGTCACTGCTGAACATAGAATTTAACTTTATAATTAAAGTATACATTATTAACTTAATTCATGTGCAGGTAATTTTTGCGTGTTTATTATAAAATGATTTCTGTGTAAATATAAGTAAATTACTATTTATTTATGATTTTCAGAACAAGGATCTACAGTTTAATAATTTAATTCACCATCAAAACTGCTTATGGGTTTGACCACTCATGGTGTACGTAGCAACTCTTCTCAGACTGAAGTGTTTATCTGTGATTTGTATTTGATATGATTGTCAGATTGTCAAAGATTAAAGCTTCCCCCATACACTATCCAACTTGGTTTTTTGTTACATCCAACTTGGTCGGATGGCAGACTGGGTTGGGCTGGAGTTTGATAGTGTGTGGTACCTCACCGCACCGAGTTGGCCGTACCTCAGGTTTACCATCTCGGCCGTAAACACACGCCAACCGCGGGACAACAAAGTTCTGCGTACCAAGTTGGACAGTGTGTGGGCGCACCAAACCGGTTTGAGCCGGACCTGGGGACAGACAATCGACTGACTCACTTCAGCCCTATAGAAACGCTTCTTGTTTATGGCAGATATAGTCAAAGGCAAAAGAGGGATTTGGCTGTGCAAAATCTACTAGAGTTCACGAAAAAAAAAACAATACCTGAAGCCAGATTGGGTTTCATGAAGAAATAAATCGATAACATTAGGAGCTGCTTTAGAAGAGAATTTGCTAAAGTACAAGCCTCCAAACCTGATAGTACAAGAACCTCTGTTGGTGAAGAAGACTCGTACTCAGAATATTACAATTGAAACGCAAAGGGCACATTTGATAAACACAGCAATTACAGATCTGCGACAGAATGAAGATCAATATAATGTAGATGGAAAGTTAGTGGCATCTAAGTTCCGAAAGATGAAGGGAATTCAGAGAATCTACGAGAGAAACTTATCAATGACGTTATGCACAAGAGGTTGGTAAGATACTGGTTCGATAGGGTGTAGGGACGCGACGTACCTGACTTTTGTCATCCAAACTTCTTACGTGGCCGAGTTGGGGCCCTGTGCGGCCGACCAGGTTCGATAGTGAATGGAGAATCTCTGACCGAACATTTGTGCATCCCAACTTAAAGGAAACCTGGTATGGTCTGGTTCGTCGGACCGAGTTAGATAGTGTATGGGGTTTTAAATCATTACAATTAATGTCAAGCTATATTTTGAATTTGTAAATAGAACTTACTGTAACATTAAGTGCAGGGTTTTTGTTTCTGAAAAGTATACATTTTCTAAGCGAATAGGACTACAAGCACTTGAATAAAGCAAAACATAAATATTACCTAAATACTTGATTTATTCTAATTTTGATCTTTCATGAGATAAATAACACATACCTTGCATTATTTACGTAAAACTTAATTACAAAATGAATATTTGAATGTTTCACACTTATTTGTTCCAATTAATAATACCGAACTTTCAGAGTTGAAATGTACTTCATTCGTATTCCAAACACTAAAAAGCATTTAGAGTTAATATTTGAAATTATATACAAAATAAATAAATAAATCTTATCTAGTCAATTTAAATTGGTTAGTTTGAAATAGATATTTAAAGAAAATACATTTGTCTTTAGAAATAAAAGATAAAATAGAACTGGGAACATACGAAGTTACAAGTGATGGAATTAAGTTGTGAAAGTAAGTGGATTAAATATCTTGACTTTGACCTAAATAGATTAACTTTTATTGTAGTTAGACTCAAATGTTTAGTTACGATCGTATTTAATCTGTTACAGCTCAATATGTACATTTGCTTTCAACGTAGGTGTGGAATACATCCTTATTGTTTTATGCAGTCAGACAACGTCCACTGTCAACATATAACTGTTAATCTTATAAAATTATTGTAGAAAGGTTCATTACACAATAGTTGACTGACAGCACAGACTATAGAATTACTCCAGACCTCTCACTGCCATAGGAAAAAGGGTGCGGGAAAATTGAGTTAGTTTTGAGCCGCTAAAGTTCAGGTGCGTAGCTACTGTAAGTTATTATCAGAACGATGTTGTCAGATCGCACGAGTGATATGGTGGGGGCGAGTGAGTACTGATCAAGGTCACGTCGATGTGACAGGGTCGTGTCCTACTGTTCTACCGTGTGCACTGTTTCTTGGGTCTGTTTGACTCATTAGAACTTATCTTTATTATTTTAAATATCGGTAGCGTGATAATAATTGACTTAGCTATCTCATGAACGTTAACTGTATTTAATTCAATGACAAGTATAGCAATATACATTAAGCACAATATTACAGAAGGTATTGTGGTAATATGTAAAATAATAACTGGCAAATTAATTCCTGCGAAAGTAATTGGTAATATTGTTTATTTTTAGTATACAGTATATAATAAAATACCACGCTATCAGACTCTCTAACTGGTTTTCAACAACAAAAAACAGCACTGATGAAATAAAAATATATATAAACAATGCAAATAATAATATGTATACCGGTAGGTATTACAATATAATAACTGTATACCTACCATGACAAATTTATTAATAACTGGTACTGGTATATATTAGGTATATTCAATAGATTACTCATCAGAAAACGGTCACACATAATTTAACTATGAATAAATATTTACACTGGTAGGCCTATCCTGTTCAAGCAATAGTGCTTCTGTACACGTTGGTGAAACAGTTGCTCAGAAACGTATCACTTATTAAAATGAACAACACTATAAAATAAGTATGCGTATTTCATTTAGAACAAAACAAAAGCAAAATTTCAAACTGTATTATAAACTAAAAAATAACAACAACAGAGTTCCTAAAAGTTTTCTAACATTTTAGAATTTAATTGTACGATTGTTTAGTTCGGTTAGTTATGTTTATTCCCGCATACGTTTACAACTGATATCTTTACTGATTCGCGAGTGGTATCAAATTGTAATTCTATAGTCTGTGCTGACAGTAACACATCATAATAATGAAATAAATAAGCTAACTAATGTTACGAAAGCGTTTAGTTAACAAACTAAAAGTAACAGACTTTCTTTTACACTTAAATTCATTTTAAAAATGATTTTGAAATGCTTTTTGTACTTTGAGAGCTCAATGGTCACTATATTCTATTCAATCAGTTGACTATTCACAACTGCTTTTAAAGGTTCACATTTACAAATTGTACAGTAATTTCTTTTTGTTCTCGTTTCAACATTTTAAAACGAACTGCTTTTACTATTATCTAATGCAGCCATTGTGCTTGTAGAACAACTTCATATTTCAATTCAAATAGAATTGATTAGAGAAATTGAATTAGTTTCATGGATTATAATAAAATAATTAATTATTAAGTAGTTAATCTGATTTTTTAAATAATTTTAAGAGAGGCAGAAGGGTGTTTCAGAAAATGATTGAATTATAATATTCAAAGAACGTGTTTATTATGATAAGGATGGATCATGTAGAAGGGTTGGAATTTTATAATTGTACCTTAAGCTGTATGGAGGGAATTTAAAAGTGTCCTGGCAGGAGCTGGTTCGAAATTGTAAATGTTGTAGTTTTCTGGAGGTTGGCTGATAAATGTTAAAACGATTTAAACTTATTATAATTTAACTCACTTATTTAAAAAATCTACTGAAAAGATTCCATTAAAGATTTAGCAATAAATCGTAAAAGTAAATATTTTCGAGTTTGTTTGTTTAACACCTTTACTTAGCCAGTTAAATTATAGAAAACGAGTAGAGTAACACACGTAAGCTGAACACTCAAATCAAACTTGCGCAACAGTAGGAAACTCGACCGCAATAACCACAACGCCATACCGTTCTCCTAATTAGTTTTTTTAGAGTTATGGTTGAAAACATAATCAGTGCTGCTTTGAGTTTTACTAAAACAATAGCCCTGAAACATTTCATTCTTAAAAAAACTAAACAGCTTTCCAAATATGTTGCAATTTTACAAACTTGTGATATTTCACTACTCACTCAATCCCTTCAAATATAGATTTATCATTTCTGTAGATAATTTATATATGCTGTGAACAACGAAATAATAATTATATATTTGTAAAATATAACTAGCAATATTGTTTTGTAGTTTGATTAAATATAACATTAAACTGATTTATTAACAACATTTTTTGTGGACATTATTGTCCCTTCGAATTTTATTTTATATTTTGTTGGGCATAGACAAAAACTCAAACTATAATGGTAATAATATTATATTTAACAAAACTGACTGAATTTTAAAACTAATAATGAACTAGTACCTTGAGTTATAACAAAAAATAAATACGAACGACATTTTGAGGGTGAACTTTACATAAAAACAAAAAATCTCATATATATAAATCCTAAAACATGAAAATAGCTATTAATTGAAACGCATAGTGTTTTAGAGTAAACAAGTATTCATGTACTAAGATAGTTCATTAGCTGAATTATATATTTTAAGAGTAAAATTATGATTTTGGTGATGTTTAATAAATTTGTGGAAATAATAAAATTCGAGATCAGTGACATGATACATTTTCCCACTCTCTAGCTTAGGTCAGGTGGAAACTTGCTGCAAAACAAAAGGACCCATCTGCGTCCTGTATGCGTCAAAAGTTGATAGTCTCTCATTTACCACCAACTGAGATGGATAGTACATTATTGTTTGCTTATTTGTTAAAATTGAGTATTTATGTACATTTTCATACATCGAATTAAAGGTAAAAATATTATCTTTTGTTGTTTTTCATTTCATGTTGATAAATCAAACGGTTAAAAGATATTATTTTTATAAGATAGTCATATGTTCCAAAATTCAGATATCATTTTATAAAAAATGTGGACCTATTTTAAGAGCTTAACTATGTAACATTAAAATAGTAATATGTATTTTGACGACCTAGAAATGGTGAATGTTACAAATAAAATTTGTGTTATATTGTAATGTGAGAATTTTCTTGTCTTCGAACTGTAATGTCAAAACTGCAGTCAGACGTGTGTGAGTATAAAATCGACTGTTTTGTTGGTTAGTAAATAAGACGTTTTATAACATTTTACAAAATGTTGGCTTATTTGTAAAAAAATTATTTATGTAAATTTTTATATATCGAATTAAAGATACAAATATTAACTTTAAATTTAATTGCTTTTAATTTCACATTGATAAATCAAACGATTTAAAAGATATTACTATTATAAAATAGTCATATGTAATTTTATTATAAAATGTACATATAATTTTATAAAATTGTTCGTCTGTTTCTAATTTATACCATTCTTTAATCTATCCTTATAATCGTCATGGCTCACATCCCAAATTACTACATGCATTTTCTCCTTAATGAAAAGTTCTATGCCCATATTTTTTAGCAGACATAGTTTTGAAAAAAAAATGTAAAAACTAATTTCATGTAGATTGCAAAAGGACGAGGGACGCTGTTCTCTTACAATCGAATAGGGAGAAGTGCATAGGAACTAAAGATGCGATGCACACATGACGCAGATACCTATCTGACGCCAGCGTCACTCCCTATAGCTACTAGAGGGACGCAGGTTCCTGTGAGACGCGCGTCACTTTCCACTATCGCGATAACTAGTAGTGAAAGTACTCAACTTGCTGTAGGGCAGTGCACATTTGCAGCCGCCTCCTCCTAAATCTACGTAAAATTAATTTTTAAATTTTTTCAAAACCATGTCTGACGAAAATATGTA
The DNA here is from genome assembly GCA_018207615.1 of Philaenus spumarius. Classification (NCBI taxonomy): domain Eukaryota; kingdom Metazoa; phylum Arthropoda; class Insecta; order Hemiptera; family Aphrophoridae; genus Philaenus; species Philaenus spumarius. The sequence continues at coordinate 761,924 of JAGFPH010000084.1, forward strand.
CATAACACTTTTAATTTCTTCATTATAATGTTAAAAACTTCTAACACATTTGATGAATAACTATGAAATGAAAAGCAATTATAGATGGTATTATTATATTTAATTGGACATAATTACACAAAGTACATAAATACTAAATTTACTATCCATCTCAGTTGGTGGTAAATGAGAGACTATTGGCCAAATGAATAAATTTTACCATTTTTAAACGTAATGCAGCAAACTGGAACAAAACTAATGTGAGTTTCGTGTTGCAATTTATAGATCTTAAAATATACATTAAGAGTTTCATAAAATTAGGGTTTTTAAAATCCTAAAAAGAACCTATTATATATATGTTTTTGTTGGTAGGTTAAATTAAAAAGTTGAAATGTTTTAAATTGGGGTGATGCATTTTTAAAGTCAGTCTGACTGCTATTATCATGTCAACAGTTACGTTTGTTTTACCAAGTAGCACTAGATTTAATTTCAGTGGTCCCGCACTCATGTGGCTTTATATAGGATTAATACAATTTATGTAATACTTTATGTAGATTAATAAAAATACAAGACACATTCAATACAATAATTCATACTTAAGAAACGAGTATTCTACAAATGATCAATATACGTTTGTGCGTGAGAGTTTGTTTGTTCTATTTTTTGAAATAATTCCTTATCACTTTAAAGCATAAAGTTAATTAGCATAATTCAACATTCAATAATGTTGAAGAACAAGTCATTATGAATTTATTATGTATACAATTACTATCTAACCTATAGATTTATTCTTACAATTTTCATATTCCCATTCTCGAATTGAATCATCCGAGAAATTATATCTGGTACTTATGGACTTTTGTCGAAATTGAATATCTTCAAATGACCTTGACAAGAAAAATTTTGAAACTAGAAACTGTAGTTTAATAATGGATTGTACTAACCACTTTGATAATATGAGGTTGGCAAATAGGACGTTTTCTGTATTGGTAAGCAATTGTTAATTATATTCAAATATACGTTTAAAATTCACAATTGCTTTTTTAACACAATCCTTTTAATTAAATACTTACAAATTATATATTTTCATACATAGATGAGTATTTTAGCACTATTTTCAACATTAAATTTTAAATTTAAAATATTTTCACCGAGTTACTTAATACGTCGTTTGTAATGAAGAATAATATCGAATAAAAATCTACAAACTAAAATTCGTAAAATAGTTTTAATTTGAATGATTACAAAATACATCATTTATTATGTTTTCTAATTTTGGCAATATTTTTAAAGCAGCAGATACATAGTATTTACCGTTGTATATATTGTTTAAAGAATAACTGTCATCTTTACCGAAGTTGTCTAGAGTTAAATGCACATTATCATCAGGGTCAGCCAAGAATATTGGTAACATAGCAAATAAAATAAAAAATCCAACAATTCGAGTAAACTCAAGTTCTTCTTCCAACTGATCTTTGGACAATCTTTCCTCGCAACCCAATTCTTGAAGTTTGTAGTTTAGAGTGTCTAGATAGATATCTTTCAACTGATCTATCCTGTCATGTCTTACATCGTCTTGGATACTAGACCAAATAAAGAAATTTAAGTCTAAACCAGGGGAAGCATATTTACAAAGTTGAAAATCAACTAATTTAGCATCAAAAACACTCCCGTCGTCGTTGTATTTAAACAATATGTTATTCGTCCAAAGATCTCCGTGGTTTAAAACATTCAAACATTTTTTACGAGTAAATATTTCAGCGTACTTGTTAAAAAACAAGTCAGATTGGTCACCGGATAGATAATTAAACCTTTCACAACCTTCCCATGTTTTGACCGCAGTAGAAAACCCATCCAAACATTGGCGAAAAAAAATATCTTTGTCTTGGTTGCCCTTTACAAAAACGTGTTCTTTTCCGATATTTTCAATAAGCTCAGGATTTTCTCTAGCAGCAGCTACAGACAAAGCATGGTACTTTGCAAGTGTTTTCAATAATATTCGGCTATGATCAAAATCCAGCTGTTTCAATTTGTCGCACATAATATATCCTTTCCCCTTTAAATCTTCTAATATTATTATATCAGGCACCGATGATAAAAAGCTTTTGGGTACTACGTCTACGTTTTCAGATATCTGAATAAACACTGGAATAAGTTCGTTATAAAATTGAAATTCCTTTTCCACAAACTTTGCTTCGTTGAGTATTTCTTTCCGTTGGGAGTCAGGTATAGGAGCTTTTACCATAAGAGAAATTGTCTTGAAACCATCAACGCCATCTTTGTAATCAACGTTCACCCTCCACATACGGCTGCAATAGTTGTTTCCTCCCGAAACTGCAGGTGACGTCTCATAACTAATAACTTCTGCTGAGGGATCCTTTTGCCGCAACACTAATGTGAAGAAATCTGCATTCAACCAATCCGGGATGATATCTTCCTTCATGTTTTAATCTGAAAAAAACATTTATGTTAGTAACACTTTTGATAATTATATAAAGAATTAGTTTCCTAACTCATAACTTCTTTTAAGGAATCCTTTGCTGGAACACCAATATGAAGCAAACTGTATTCAGCAAATCTTTGATTATAACTACCTTCATGTTTTAATCTGAAAAACATTTAAGTTAGTAACAGTTAGGCCAATTATATAAAGGATTAGTTCCTAACTCATAAATTCCGCTAAGGAATACTTTTGCTGCAACACTAATGAAGAAATCTGCATTTAGCCAATCCGAGATTATGTATTCCTTCATGTTTTAATCTGAAAAACATTTATGTTAGTAACGTTTGGGCTGATTATTATAAAGCATTAGTTTCCTAACTCATAACTTCTGATAAGGGATACTTTTGCTGCAACACTAGCGTGAAGAAATCGGTATTCAGAAAATGCGTGGCATATGCTTGAACAGAAACATAATCAAGGTCATTTTACGAGGATTTAAACATTCTATCCTAAAAACAAGTAGTGAATT
>JAGFPH010000084.1:779874-831457 GCA_018207615.1 Philaenus spumarius
TATTATTATACTGCTATGGTTATCGGTAGGCACGTTTAGTAGTTATTATGTTATGCGGAGCATTTAGATTCCCAAGGAATGGTAAACTGGAAACATTTGAAATGTATTGCTTAGTTATTATTACTACTTATAATTATTATTATACTGCTATGGTTATCGGTAGGCCCATTCAGTAGTTATTACAATCACAAAATGTCTTATAATAAGTGCATATAATAGTATTCGTATAACATGGTCAGATAAAACCTTATCATTAAATTTTTAAAAGCTTCTATCATTTATCAAAGTTAATAATATGCACTGAACAAGAAAAGATATTAATAATTAGATTCAAAGTATCCTACCGTATCGGTGGTTTCCGTAAGTAGATTTCTGGAAGGTCGCAATAGGTATCACTGCCGCTACTCGTGATGTCGGGGATTCAACAACTGATCTCTTGACCGACCTCTTGGACTTCACCCGTGTCGGGTTTCATCAGCTGTAACCTACCTACGGCGCGTGCCTTACTGATAACATGCCTGACTTACGCACTTCGATATTTCGTAGTTATTTCAGACATGCGCACAACAAACTAAAACAAATTTAAAAAAAATTTAATTCCCGCGCTTAAAAATAAAATCCTTTACAATGTAGGCCTATATTATAACCTTTAATCTGTACCATGTGCGAGTATATATTTAGAGCTTATATATGTATCGAGAGCTTAGATCTTGTGTTAAATTTGTCTAGAATACTTCTGAATACATACTTAATTTTAAGATACTGTATTTCAAAACTTATTAAATACACTAATTTGAATATTGGAGTAATATTGCGAAATAGAATATGAATTGTTTCAATATTCAAAAAGTTAAAATTCACAGTCAGGAGAAAATTGTATAATAAACTTATTTGAAAGAACTCAAATAAAAGAAGTATGGGCGTAGTTAGTTACTCCATAAACATTTCTTTTATATGAATATTTTACTCCATCGGCAGAGTTTCTAAAGTTTTTCACTGCTCTTATTTGGTACTTGTATTTCAATGAGGTGTACTTTTTGTTCAATGAGGTACTTGTATTTTCGGTTTTGTTATAATGTTTTATACAGTAATATTTGTAATTTATTTAAACATAAATTTCTTTAAATAAACTGTAAAATACTGTTCTAAACATTATTATAAAGTAATCTTTATTTTTAAACCCCTTATTTTCATAACAAACTATTATTTTATATTTTATAAATGATTCATAATTATTACAAAATGTATGGAACTACTTTTTTTAAATTTTACTTTCTAACAATGCAACTCTAAGTATTTTATTCGAAGCACCATACAGATTTATAAATTAGCGAAACTACGCCCAACAGTTGTAAACAGACTGTTAATTATAACTGTACAAACATACGACTTACGATACTACCCAAAATACAATAGTCCTCGTAAATAAGAACTACCCACGGGTAAATGCTAGTAGCTAACATTTTATGAAGTGTACTAGAAATACGGTACACTTGCCTAATTTTACTTGTTTAAACATAAAATATTGAAAGATAAAAAACAATTTAAATATTCAGAATTTTAAAACCTGATAATAGTTAAATATTGAATGAAAACATTACTTTGATATGAAATTAGATGATATTAATATTATAAATAACACGAAAAGAAGAAATAACATTATCAAGAGTTATTATAAACACAGGTGTATAATTGGAATTATAACTTGTTCAAATCAAAACCAACAGTACTACTTGATTTTGACTTGGCAATACTTTTCACTTGTAGAAAACATCTAAGCTATATTGAGTTGTCTGTTAATTTACATATTTTTTAGCAAGACAATAAGGAACTCCTGTATAAGCTAGTATCGCCTGCAGTACTAATAGTGGGGCTAATGGCTCTTACAAATCGTTTTTTGGTAAAAAAGAAATAATTGAAAACTGTGCATCCATGTTAATATTTTTATGTTTCAGTGTTTTAACAATGTGTGCCTTTGTAATATGACAAAGAGGAATATGTAATTAACTTGAAACTGACCTAATATCAGAGCTGGATGTATCAAGCTTTAGACAAAAATATCGAAGACAGCAAGTCGTATAATTAAAGTCAAATTATATCATTATTGCAAATATTAACTAGGACTTTCAGTCTATGTTTGTGAAACTTATGGATTTTGAACTAGAGGAATTACTACTTATTTATTGATGAAAACATGATTAATACCTACGCAAATTATATAAAATCGGTTTTAGGGACTGTTATATTTATGAAATTAAATTTGTTATGTGAAATCAAGTTTTCTAAACTTTTTTGTAAGTTCAACCCTAGATTTATTTACACACTAACTGTTTGTGTTATAAATTTTAATGTTCACTCTAAACATAACACTAAAGTAATAAATATAGAAACAACGCAAAGGTATAAAACCATAAAACACTTGAAGAAGAAAACACCAAAAAAACAGAGATAGAAGAATATCTCTGAAGGGTACCTAAGTGATCAAAGAAGACGGATAGACTGGAAGGTACTTGGACTGTATTTAAATCTTAGTTTAATTAAATTATTCCCACTAAGAACACCAGAAGCAGACTTTACTCTTAACATTCTGTTTAAAGTAATCAGTAGCAATAATGAGTGGGTAGTAAAGTAGATTCAAAATTGGAAATGAGGTCTAAAGGGATTTGTAAGGATCCAACAGAATGCAATGTATAGTCACTGTCTTGGAAAGTAGAGTTCTTATAGTTTAAAACAGAATTTCTTTTCTTGATGATTTGTAGATTCAGTTCAGCAAAACATTTTAAGTTGAAATTTTTAACCTAAACAGTTTTGATATCTTCAAAAGTAGAGGATAATTTTATTAGTAAACGTCGAATAAAAACCCACCATTATTAAAAAATGTTTAATTTTAAAAACGTAATTTTAATATACAAGTTTTATTTAACACTACACGGGAATATTTTGAAATTTTTTAAAAACGTAATTTTAATATAGAGGTTTATTTACTATTGATTGAGAATATTTTGAAATATGGTGTATTTGAGCTGTCTGTTTGGCAGGATATAATTGTAAAAAAGAAACTCTTACATATTTTCTTGAAAAAGACAATTTAATAAAAAAGGCTTGTTAAATGATAAAATTTAAACTACAAAATTATAGAAATACACCAAAGTTATTGTTTTTCTATTGTAATATATTTATTATTATATCAATTCTATATGAAATATGAAAAATGCTTAAAATGTGTAAAAGCATACATAGCATAACTATTCATATTTGTCTATGCTGGCATTTACTAAATAAAACAAAAATGAATTTTAGAAACAATAAAAAATACTATTTTCAAAATAAATTATTTATAGTAGTAGAACAAAGTTCGGCTTGACTCTTGTATAAATAATTCAAGGCGTAATGAAGTCCCTGGAGGAGCGCTTATCAAAAAATTCTTTGCTAACCAAGAATATATATAATTAAATTTTGAGTTATAATTCTATCAGGGGTTTGCTAAATCAGTAATATTGAATATAAAAGTAATGAAGTATTGGTCATAAAAGTAACATTGAATGAGTAAAGTAATAACTTAAAAGTTAACTGTTGATTATAAGCAGAACTATAAGGTTGGACAATAAAGTTGTCTTTGATTGAACTGTCGAGCAGGTAAAATTTTTTAGAATACAAATTTCTAGAAGAAAAATTCTTAGTTCATTTCTTGGATCAGTATTGCACAGTCAGATTATCTTTTTCTTTATGTGAATTTTTCGTTTAAGTTTTAGCTTTTATAATGTGTTTAAATGGGGAAACGGGCAATATTCATGTACCTATATCTCAATACTTATTTGAGATATATGTATAAAACTTTTACACGACCATCTTGTACATACATAGTGAATCTTTGGACCTAGAATTAACTTCCTAAGTATAAAAGAATTTTTTTTTGAATTTTTTAAAATATAAAACTAAAAATTTTTGAATATTTTAAAATTTTATTTTAGTTATTAAATAAGATATCATTTTTATTTTACGAGTGTATAAGTTATTTTAAAAGCTTTTAAGTAGTTGACTGAATTCAATAAGGTTAACTGATGTCAAACTACAATGAACTAATTTGTATACTGTATAGAATATAAATTGTTTCAATATTCAAAAAGTTAAAATTCACAGTCAGGAGAAAATTGTATAATAAACTTATTTGAAAGAACTCAAATAAAAGAAGTATGGGCGTAGTTAGTTACTCCATAAACATTTCTTTTATATGAATATTTTATTCCATCGGCAGAGTTTCTAAAGTTTTTTACTGCTCTTATTTGGTACTTGTATTTCAATAAGGTGTATTTTTTGTTCAATGAGGTACTTGTATTTTTGCAAAATATTGTGTTTAAAAAAAAGTACTCATCAGAAATAATAAGCTATGTGATAGTTGTACATAAGCATTTTCGCTGTTGAACATGCAATTCTTAAAACATATTTCTTGACAAGAATGTTCCAGTTTAAACTGCTTAATTTTAAAGATTGATTTACAACAAAGAATTATAAAAGTCATTCTTAAGTTTTACACAAATGTAGTTTATAGTATAATTTCAAAATTAATACAATATAGATAGATTATTTAGCAACAACAAGTTTGATTTAATATAATTCCATTGACGAATAAATCTTACAAAATCCAGAAAAAAGGTTGTAAATAAACTGCTCTAATTATTTAATAAATAATTTGTTTTTTATTTTGTTATTGTTAAACGTTTATAACAAATTAAAAATAATAATATTATGTATCTTGATATAAAAATAACATCAAAAAATTTATCTTTTATTTTCCTACTATACAAATTTGTGTACTTTTAGTATACAAAATAATACAAAGTTTTAGGTCTATTTTCAGTATCTACAAACTATACACGGCCTTTGAAAATAGCGAATTACTTATTGATGGAGGCTAGGCCGATTCCAAGTTCCACCATAGCTTCAACCACAAGTAATCCTATGTTGAGTGAGGTATAGGATGGGTTTGTTTTCCACCCTTCTTTATTTAGTTCTATGGCTGAAAGTTGTATCCCAATGAAATAGAAGAAGAATAAAATTCAAATAGTATGTCTTTTCGTGATCATATTACTGATCTAAATCATGTGCTTTTCTTTATTTAAATTTAAAAATGTTCACAACTTTTTCACAAAATTTTGGGTAGCTTTCTGTGAAGTATGCCTCTACACAACTGGTTTTTAAGCAGCAATATTGTAGGAAATATAACAAGGTATGTGATTTTTAGAAACAGTATTGAGATATCCAAAAGGTTTGTGTCATGGCGTGCTTTATGACTAAGTTAAATTTCAATGCAACAAATTTATCCTTTTTGAAAAAAATGTCTGAAATTGATCCCTGTTTCTAAAATAAAATGAAATTATGCAAATTAGCTGCATAAAATAACAACTATATGACATGTCAATGTATGCTTTATATTATATCAAGATATTACTAAATAAAAAGCAATTTGTGCCTACTTATGTAGAGTAATACTAAAATATAAGTTTATAGCCAAAATATGTTGTAGTCCTAACTGAAATATAGATTGTGTTATACTTCCACGTCTGATGTGTAGCCTATCTACAGGCGCCGTATTTGAAGTATTTTTTTAAAACAAGTTTTTGGTTTATGAACTACCAGGCATATTTTTAATATGATTTGAACACAATTACAATAATTAAAATATATTGAAATGAAATCAAAGTCCTGACTGATTCTGATTCGTCACAAACGACAGAACTGATGAAATTATTCTGTTCAATTGAAAGAATATTATTTTAACAAAAAAATTATAAAATAATTAAATTTCGGAAAACCTTCTCAATACGTTAATTTATTTAGTCATATACAATTCAGACGGACAAAGACCCGTGTTATTTACCATCCCGGAAAACTAGAAACTTTTGATATGAAAACTTAAATTTCGTAGTCTTTGTTAGAAAGTTTAATTTTAGAATCTTCTTTGTAATTTGAGAAGTATACAAACTATATAATAATCATGGGAAATTTGGAATTTTATATTGAGTAAATGATAGGGGTCTTATGCATACTTTTTGGATACGATTTCACGTTTGAAAAGTGTCGGGATGGGGGATGGTGTTCTTTTGTTGGTTGTTTTAAACATCACAACTGATGTTTACTGAATATATTTATAATTTTAAAGAAATATAAAACTAGTATGAATTTATTTTATCCTAGCACTTTTTTTAAAGGTCCTAAAATACGTATACTGTGTGTAAAACATTCGTACTTTTTTGGGTCCCAATAAGACTAGGGAAATTACATAAAGAAAATAAAAATCGGACCACCCAAAACAAAATGGCAGCCCTAAACGTGTTGAAATAAATTGACATAAAGTTGCTAATATCTGGAAAATAAAGAGATTTTAGAAAAAAAATCAAGAGACAAACAATGTTTATTTCAAAGAGTTTGATCTAAAAAATTGCTTCCAAATCGTTTTCGTACATTTTCTTTTTAATAATCAATCTTAGAAAATTTTGTAAAAAATTAAATTTGCGAAATCGGTTTGGAAGCAATTTTTTAGGTCAAAAACTTTGAAATAAACATTTTTTGTCTTAATATATTAGAAAGGTTAATTACCTTGTATTTCTGTCTGACAATCCAATGTTTTTTTCTTCCTGCTTAGGATGTGTAAATCGTTGTGATTGTAATGTGTAATTTGTGATAAATGTATTAATTTATTTTGTGAACGTTAAATGCTAGTGATGACAACGCCTCAGAACGGCGGAAATAAAACAATTTTTTAACATGATGGACAAGGATCCGACGATGACGGTTTAACCATCGAAACTAGTCATTCTAAGCAGGAAGAAAAAACTTTGGATTGTCAGACGGAAATACAAGGTAATTAACATTTTTAATATATTCATTGATTAACAATCCAGGAGGCTACACATAAATATATTATGTCTAAATTTTTTGTCTCTTGAAATTTTTTTCAAAAAATTTTTTCGAGATATTAGCAAATTTATGTCGATTTATTTCAACTCGTTTAGGGCCGCCATTTTGTTTTGGGTGGTCCGATTTTAATTTTCTTTATGTAATTTCCTAGTCTTAAATAGACCTGTAAAATGAGGTATCACATGACCATACTTACCATTTAAAAATTTTGAGTTGCCTCTGAAATCCCCCATTTTTGGAGGACACTCAAAATTTCCGATAACGTCAAAAGATACTTTGGATTAAGTTATTATCGTTCCCCAAAAGATATTTGTTTGTTTTAACAAGCAAAAAAATTAAGGGGGGGACGGTTTTATTTTACACACAGTATATCAGTATTTGGAATTCATTTTTTGGAGTTTTGCCAAAAGTTTAAATACACAAAATGCTCAACTTTAAAAGTTCTTAAGTTTTGTATGCCACTTAACTACTTTGACTTTTGAGATTTGTTAGGTGCTGCCCTCTAAATTTGTCTGAAATAAGAAACAAGTTATATGTAAATGTCATGTATTTCAACGAGAAAACTTACAAAATCACACATACAAAATAATAAATGTTTTTGATAAATTAATTGGAGAAGAACACTATGTCAAAATTCTAGATCAGGAATTGTTTGTGTAACTAGAAGAAGAGATAGTAAATAACTACCTTAACTAAATAATAACATGTAGCCTTTGGTTATGCTATAGGAACGCCTGACTACATTCGATTCCACATTCATCGTGCAGTACGGTCTTTCGGGAGAATAGACATGCTACTACCATTACAGAGAACATCACGTTTATTGTCATGCGGGTTGCTTCAACAAACCGAGCGTTGCATGGGAGTTGATGTTTTTCAGTTGGCTATTATCGCTGAAACTGTAGTATGGATAACATGGTTTATGGACGCTCTGTACTGCACGGTGAACGTGGAATCGGGTGTAGATACAGGAATAAAACCTTCGCACATTCTGAGAATTCTAATAAAGTCTCAATTCCCTTGTCTACCATTTATGTTACGATCAAAACATTTATTATAACAATGCGGGCTTTTATGACAAACTAAATAATATTACTAAGTGTCATCAAGTTCACTATATCTTATAATTCAAAACCACTAATGATAGTGATCGTAATAAAACGAAATTAATTTGAAAGTAAAATTTTTTTACGAGATTGTGTAACAATATTTTTAGTTCTGAAAAAATGTGGCATTATTCAGTTGCAACAAACATTATTCTAAAAAGTAAATACTCAGAGGATGCAGTTAAATACGCAGGTTTATGTGAACGCTATAAATAGAACTAGGGGAGCTGTAAATAAAGTATTCTGTACAGTCTGTGTAGGGAAATATAGATCATAGATTTAATGTTTCGTTTCAGTAGGCGGTTATTGTTTATTATAAAGTTCAAATATAGTTTGATATAGTTAATATTTATATACATAGAGTAATTGCTACTTAGAAGTAATGTTAAACATTATTTGAGGTGAAATGAAATTATATTTGTAGTAAGAAGATGTACAAAAATCTGGAATTTACAATTAATATCTTTTTAAAAATATAGGCCTTTCCATATAAAGATGAATGTTATTAATAAGACAATAGCCTAATTATTTAAAGTAATTTTCCAGATAATAATAATACGTTAAGAACAGTAACAAAATAAAATTTGACAAAAAACTTCCATTTAAAAAACGTTTTAGTAAACCTAACTAGAGGAACTGTTAAAATGCAATTAATATATAAAAATGACATTAATTTACAAAGCTTTCAATTGATTTAAAGTATATTGTCTGGGAAAGTTATTTAGTTAGAAAAAAATATTTGAAATACAATCACATGGTTTTAAAATAGGAGTGGTATGAAAATACAACATAAAGTACACACATTGTTTTTGCTGAGAAAATTTGAAGTTGGGTATTTTGATTATGGTAAAATAAAGTAAATTATTGTTTCTTTCTTCGTAACATTGTTATCGCACCACTCTTTAAACGACAAATTCTCGTAAACCTTTTCAGCAGTTGCAGAAAAAACCCACGTACATCAACTATTATTCTTATTTCTTTTTCACAGTGTAAAAATGGAGAATTAACTTCGTCTTTACTATATAGCTATTACAAAAAAGAAACATTATAGGGAAGAAATTTGGAGACCTAGTAGGCTATATTACAGTTTTTGCTAGGCCTATCCACAGTTTAGGTAGTCTTCGGTCTGCCATTGGTTAGTAAAGTGCGTAGGACTGCCCTCAAGACTGCCAAGATTATCCTCATCTCGAAGCCGGGCAAGGACCATCTCCTCCCGCAAAACTATCGCACGATGTCTGTGCTTCCGACTATCTCCAAGTTATTTACTTCCCTAGCAGTTTTACTTTCGACGAGGACATTCCACTACTCTTCAACTCTTTCGAGTTATCAACCAGATAATTAGTACATGTCTTCTGTTGCAGTGTTGCTAGACTTCAGTAAGGCGCTAGACAAGGTATGGCACAAAGGCTTCCTGTACAAGTTGAGCGTGTTTCCTGTACCGGAGGCTGCTGTACACTTGAACCGCTCGTATTTCTCATACAGATCCTTCAAGAAGTGAGTAGACGGTGAACTCTCCACACTGCGGTTCCTGAGTTCCCCAAGGTGGTGTCCTGGGACCAGTATTGTAGCTTGTCGTTACTAACGACTTTCCAACTGTTCCAGGTGTGTTATTGTCACTGTATAATGATGATGGCGCGTTCTTAAACTGTACTAGTGCAAATCTGACATAAGCGGCAAAGACCATGCAGAGGCAACTTTACCATGGCTGGAGAAATCAAGATTATGTGGACAAGTCCGATTCTATTAGTTTCAGACGCAGGATGATACGCACCTCGTGCAGTGGAACTTGACGGGGTGGCTTTCCCTTGGAAGCCTACCGTCAAGTACCTTGGCATAACGCTGGACAGTTGACTCAACTTCAGGCGACACGTGCTGAAAAAGGTCACCAAAGGAAGGTTGTGATCCAAGGTTGTGCTTCTCGCCTATGCTGGCAAGGCGTAGCACCTGACTACTCGAACTTAAGTAACAATTTTTCTGATGACAGTGCATCATTGCTTGGTGGGTTCTGACCAGCAAATCCAACTGGAGGAAACTTCTACGACTTCAGACTCACACGTCAACCGTGGTATGTGTGGATCACCTACATTCTAAGGACAGCTGGCATCCCTACCTCAGATGTTTTTGCTAAAAGATGCGCTTCTAAATTATTTCAGGAAGCACTCGACTCGGGTTATGTGCATATAGCCGAGATCTGCAAGAGACTCGACATCACTGAAGACGGTAGCTGCCATCTTAGATGTTCAACCGTAGAGTTAATCATGCAGCGCCTCTACATTGCCGACGATTCCATAATGCAAGCCTCTAATATATTCTATTTCTGTATCCGATTTGCAGTTTGCAGCCATTAGGAAGTTCTGCTACCGCTTTCCCCAGTGCATGTAGGTGGGGGAGGGGGAGGATGTTTTAGTGGGTAGTGTTTCTCACTTGCATGTAAGTAAGAGATGAGAAAAAACCTCTGATGAGGTTCGATACCATTTAGACCGTAGAACATGTAAAGTTTAATCTTACTTAAAAATTGTGTAGTTCTACATGTTGGTTTCCTATGAAAATATTGACAAGACAAAATCTGTGAAAGAAACTCTTCCTTATAACTCTGGGATTTCGTTCCGTCCAGTAATTCTATTATGCATGCTGAAAATACTCTTCATTGTGAAAAGTGACTAACAAGTCCGTAGTGACTATTGTATCCAGTCGTGTAATCCTTATTTTAAAACCAGAGTGTTACCAGTTATAACCAGATTTTCTCGAATTAAATTAAATCTCCCTTAAAAATAGTACATCGCATATTAAATGCAAAGCTTTTTAACGCAAATTGACAGTAGATTCATTTATTTAATGTTAGCTGTTAATGTTTTGTAAATTTAGTTAACAAATACTAATTTGTCTAGAATAATTTATTACGTAATAACCTTAACAGTAAAATATTTGGATCTTAATGTAACCAAATTGAAAATATGATACAGAATTTAAGTTAATGAGAAAAAAGTGAGAAAATTAAATAATATACAGCTCCTCGGTTGAACAATAAACTGGAGCATAATCTAGACTTTCACAGTAAAGGAACCCATTAATAGAAAGAGTAAAATTCTAAGCACTAATTAATTCGTAAGCCCAGAAATTGTTACTATCTTAACAATTATTTTTTTAAGGTAGTTATTTTTTAAACATTTTTTCTAAAAATTAGCGTCTTTTAAAGTGAAAAATGAATATGGTATGGTAGCACAAGAGTTGCATTAAAAAATACGTTTTGTGAATTATAGGATGAGGATTCACATATTAGGATGAGGATTTTGGACGCGAAGTTTATATTGAACACGTAAAAATGTATTCAGTATCTTTTCTTTCGTAGCCTTAACCTTAACCTTTTTTTAAGTAACCAGCGTTAAAACTATAAATATGTCCGTCTTCTCATCAAAGCATAGAGATTTGTAGAACTACATTTAAGTAAATCGTTTTTACACCTAAAATCACACATCGTAATCTAATATAAATATATATTTAACTTGAAATGTGAAGGAATAGAAGGGTTAGCTGGTGATAACTAAAACAGTAGACTACAGCCATCTTACCAGTATGCAACTGCTCTTAATTTACAAGAAACCAGCTGTTACACCATGTTTACAGAGTCATCAACTACATTTGCTTCATCATATCCATTAATAAAACATTTAGATTCAAAACTTTCATTAGAAGTGATATTTACAGATATGGGCCTAGACCTGTCACTGTTGGTTTATTTCTTCATTTTGTTTAGTATTGCAAACGACACTTACTTCCTGTATACTATTGCCGTAATTGTTCCACAGTTTTAAATACATTGTTTTTATTTTAAAATGCACTTTTTCTTGCACGCGTTTTTCGGTCTTCCCATGCTGCAAACACTACGTCCAAAATAATAAAAGAAATAGCTTTTCGTGCCACACAGATTTATTACTAGATGAACACATTGTTTTTTTTTAGGTGAAAAACCCAAGTGGTTTTCGTCGCCATACTAGATGAACAAGTTTAGAAAATAAAGTTTAAAATATAAATACTTTAAAATAAACTAGGCCATAAATAAAATATGTCCTACTCTAATAATTTTTATTAATAATAACCACAAAGCATAAGCAATACAAAATAGTCACAGATTATAGGCTACTTGATTTTATTTGAACAGTTGTTTGTTAGTACAAGTACAACCATTACTGTCGTGTAAGATTAATAATATAAATATGGTCATCATTATAATATATAATGTGTACAATATATGAATTTGTATCTTTAAACAAAATGTGTGTACTGATGTAATAACAAACCATTAATACCAGAATAAATGCGTACCCTACTTTTTCCGAAATATGTCAAAAATGAGTAAAACATAGTTTTAGTTTTTTTTTATTTTTACATGGAAAATAAAAATATTCTCTAAAGTAAAATACATTTTTGTTTAAAGTTCTATATTTGATTGTATTATGTGTTACCATGGTGTTACCTGGAGCTCTACACTTATTTTCCAAAGACACTAACTCTACACCGGGGCACTGAGTGACCCAAAAATAAAAATACAACTTGTTACACTAAAAAGCAAACAATTATTTAAAAAATACAACCGCATTTTTGGCAAAAAAAACCCGATAAAATCTGTTATTATTTTTTTATAAAAAACGGCTCTAACGATTTTGATAAAATTTGGCTTATTTGTAGCTTTTAATGTACCCTACCATATGCAAAAACCGTATCTTTCTACAAATTATCGTTTAGCTAATAATAATAACAGATATTTTGGGGTTTTTGGCCATAAAGGGAGTTGTTTTTCAAAAAATTTCAAAAAATTTTTCGTGCATCTATACAGGCCTAATTGACATGTTTGGTGCAAATTTGTTCGAAATCGATCGAATAGTTTTCTCTCTAGATAATAATAATAATATTTATTAGTTAATCTCCTACTTTAATAAATCACCTCTCCTACCCCATCTACAATTATGAAGTCACAGTGAATCTGTTTAATAATTTAAATATGTTTGTGAGAAAGTATGTGCCAGTTTCTGGTACCGTTTATTTGTTCTAGTTTTAAACGATTACACTGATTTTTACTTTCCATCTATTAGTGTCGCCACTGGTGCTGTTATCGTTAGAATGTAATGGTTTTATCTTAAACCAAGGATCTAAATCTATAAACCGTACACATAAAAGTCAAATAACACTCACTACGTCATCATAGTATCTATACAACTGCAATAGCTATATAGAGTAGACATTTTGCATGGTGGTTCGTATCATACAATGTGTTAACTAAGAAAAGGATTTCAGAATCGACCAACCGGAAGAAGGTTATATTTTTGTTTAGTTAATAAATCCAAGGTACTAGTAGAAATTGCTTCAGAGCACTAATTTCGTGAGGCTTTGAGTACTCTAAATCAATTGAAATAGGTGAGCGTTATCGAAATATGAATTTTACATATTCGCTAAAAAATCACGAGGTTTGCCATTTATTTCGAATTAGCTATTAAGTTCTCTCGATGTGTGTTTTCAGTGTGGAAAGTAGAATGAACTTGAATCAACTTTCATACATACGGTATGAAGGAATTATCGAAATTTACAAATCATTTAAAAGAAATTTTAGACCTATAGTAGCCTATCAAAAAATGCTTTTTGCCCATTCAAAATTGTTATCTATTTAAAGTACTGTACATAGATGATTGAATATGTTCAGTGTTGTTTGAATTGATAAAATAAACAACAATTTACAGTGTTATGTGTTTACTGTAATAACTCCGTTTCAGCTGTTTTCCTAGTTTGAAAAAAAAATAGGTCAGGTTTGTGTTAGGAGTAAGTCTTAGTCATGACTTGTTCCTTTTAGATTTGTTTTTATCATAAACTTAATAATTTGATTTAATCTTTAGTATTGTTATTTACCACCTTAGTTTAAGGTACCCCTGCATACAACCTTAAAATCTCTATGAAAACTATACACACACCTGTCCGTATACATGTATTTCATAACATACATACTCTCACAAGTATAACTATTAACTGCAACTTCACACATCGACAACTATATCTACACATATATATATACCCTAACACATAAGTAAGTCATAGCAGGCGTTAACTCATAAATATTACAGTTAACTGTAATTTCAAGGATGTTGACAAACATCTAGCTGGTTTGTCTAGATCATAAGTTAATCGACACATTTCAATACAGCAAACGAATAAGTATTCATAGTCAATCGTAAGATTCAAAATTTTCAGTTAAGTCTTTATTCCTGAGTTCTAATTGTTTTTATTATAAGGTTTTAACTTAAATATATATTCTCCGCTATTTCATTCCAAAATCGAAGTGTGTTGCGACACCTGGTTCCTCAACATTCTTTGTGCTTCATTCATTTTGATTGATCACATATACCTACGCAGTTCTGCCTTTTGGCTACGTGTCAATGTGTTCCTGGTTTTACGTATGAATTCCAATACAAAACACAATTAGTCGGTCAAGTATCAGTGTTTTTCAAAGTGCTTCTACCTATTTATTGGAGAACTTGCAATAATAGGTCCAGTCTTAGACCAGGCGATGATTCCAGTCTTAGACCTAGGGTTTTCGCCTCTAAAAAAAATCTAGTTTTAGAATTAGAAGAACATTAAGCAAAGAAATTCAAACGGATTTATAAATCATGTGTTGAAATAAAAGTCGATGACGTATTTTACATTTTGTACAAAAATTAGCTATAAAAGCAACTCCATAAAAACAACAATCGGAAATAAATTTGAATAGTTAATTCATTGTTTGTAGGTAAATAAGTTGCATAGCAACCATTTTTATTCAGTATTCAAAATTTCTGTCGGTTAGTTAACATTATTTTATATGCTTCTAAATTCACAAATAAAATTAAACACACGAAATTAAATGTTATCAAAATTTGTGTGAACAAAACTGTACATATTCAACAAATTATTGTGAAGTTATAAACCTTCCACGAATCTCTTGTGGGACTAAACACATATTTACTGTACATAAGCGAAATTCGTACGTTGTATTTTATCTGTAGCAATCAGCGATCTTTAGCTGTTCTAGTTAGTAAAGTGAATGATGTATCAGTAGTTAGACCAGTATGATCTTAATAAACTAGCTCAATCAATGATCTCTATCAGTAAGATGAATTTGTGATCCGTATCAGTAAGATCTGTGTTATCATAAGTTCAGTGAGTGAAACAATAAGTGGTCTATACCAATAAGTGCAGTCAGTGTTTCTACCAGGCAATCAATTTGTGATCCGTATCAGTAAGTGTAGTGCTCTCTCCAGTAAGATCTGTTCTCATACGCTCAGTGAGTGAATCAAGAAGTGAACTATATCAATAAGTACAGTAAGTGTTTTCACCGTCAATCGACGAGTCCAGTGAGTGAGATTTACCTATAACGAAGACAACAAGCTCTGTTAATAAGCAACACAGTGACGTCGGCTTTAAATCACAGTATTTTGTATCAGTATTTGTAAACGTTAGCGCTCACTAGCAGTAATAAAGTGATTATTTAGCAGTAAATCTGTGTTCATTTATTTTACTGTGATATAATGTGTTAAAGTAGGCCTAATGCAGATTTTGAGAATTGTTATTCTGTGATAACCTAAATTACTAGGTGTGTCCGCATATTAAAATAGGACAGTGAAGTAAAATTGTTATACACGATTAAACAATGTAATATAAAACAGTCATGAGTAATTTGAAAGGCACTTATAATCCTACACATATATCTTTCTTTGTATTGTATTTATAAACAAATTTAAACAATATTTCAAACTGATTGTGGTGGCAGAAACAATCGACTCTTCACAAAACTGTTTGCGAATACCAGAAATCTAAATTTGTATGTAATATTGCGTTATTTTTTATGTTTGAGGCTTAACTAATTACAAAATAATGGAGATATTTATTTTATATTTCATTCATACATTAGTTCAATTCGTATTCACTTCATAACTGTTGATTGTTTACTTCACGTTTTGAATAATCATATTACTATATACTAGTGGACCGGGCAATGCTTCGCTATTGCTTGATTTATCTAACCTAAAATTATATTCAGTTTTTGATCCAAATCAGTTGTTGATCAAAATCAGCTGTTGATCAAAATCAGCTGTTTTAAGCTTTTCATACGAACAGCTGTTTTTTTGCCCCTGATAAAAACAAAAGAAATCTTTCTTCTTCTTCCTTAAGATTGACCTTCCATAAGATTAACATGGCAACTTTGAGGGCCACTGGGGCGAAGCCCTTAACATACATTGAGCTCATTTTAAGGGAAGCACAACTTCAGAGTGAGCTCTGTAAAATGACACCAAAAACATCAAAATCGGTTAAAAACTCTAGGAGGAGTTCTTCTCACAAAATAACCCCTAGCAAATTAATTATGTATATATAGATAGATAGATATAATTTTTTTAAACTCGCCATTCTAACATAACAGCTATAATATAAGAACTTTTTTTTAATATTTCTAACTTCTACTTATTAAACTTAAATGTTGGTAAATGAATAAACGCCGAATTCTTTAAACCCATAAAGATATTGATATGATAATCCTCTTAGGCTACGGCCACGCTAGGCGACCTGGTCGCGGGTAGGTGCCACACTTAGCGACAGTCGCGGTAACACAATTGTAAAAGATGACTTCTTTGAATGAGGATATGATTGCTAGTGATTGCCGAATATCTTCTGAATAATTTGTATGTTTTCTTGCTTCAATTGTCTTATTGAAAATGCTTTAACAAAATAAAAGAGTATATTATTTATGTTGAATAAAAACCTAGCATAAGCTTTTGGCTTTTAGTCGTAGCTCTAGCTTTCGTTATTAAGTCAAAGCTTTTATTTTTAATACAAATATTGTTTATAGGTAGACTACCTATACATTTTATAAAATCACTTGAATATTTTTAAAGAAATTCAGTTTTTACGGAAGACATGTACCGTACACTTTCAGATATTGAAAACGCGTATTCAGTAAAAGTAAAACCCCATTTTCTCTAAAAATATTTACCAGATTTAAATTAAATTAATACTAGATATAAACAATACATGTTTAAACATACTGTATAAAAATTAAGTTCCTGTACCAATTTTTAAACCGTTTAATGATTAGGCCTATAAAAATATACCAATAATATTTACGGTAAAACGTGTTTGACTGCCTCCAACGCGCCTGTGAGTTATTGTGAAAATTTGGTGAGTTATTAATCAAATGACGTTACAGAAATTCTAAAGTACTGTTATTGAAAAACGTTTTTCATAATTTCTTAATCCTCAGTGGCAGCACTAAAGCAGCTAAAATAGGCCTTTGAACGTATAACGAATGAACCTGGACTTGAACGTGCATTCTATTTCTCCTTTTTTACTTTGCGAATTTAATAAGTATTAAATTGTATAGTAAGATTGTGTATTAAAATAATAATAAAAACTTAAATTCTTCATTATTATCTTCATTTGGCAACTGCTCCCAACCCTCAATAACAATTTTAGCAATTTGACATCTCTATTGCTGTAACCCTTTAAATTTATATCCCAAAGAGGTCTACGAAAATTAATTTCATTGATAAAAATATCAGTGTCAAAAGTCATGGTTATTCCAAAAAGAGAAAAGTGTTAACACTGAACTAGCATCAAAGCGCACATAAAGCAGGTGGAGCAGAGAAGGGTGGGGGAAGACATGTAGCGACCTGTCGCCAAGCGTGGCCGGCTCCATAAGATAACATGGGGAGCGTATTTGTCGCCGCGACCAGAAAACGCTCTCGGTCGCGTTCTATTTGCTGTCGCTGGTCGCGGGTCGCCTAGCGTGGCCGTATCTATATCATTCAATGCATTCCACTTTTTTTCTTTGTCGCAGCGACCAGGTCGCCTAGCGTGGCCGTAGCCTTATGACGATCGGAAGCATGCCCATAATATCCATGCCCTACTGTGACATATATTTGAAGACAAAAATTGTTCCTGTGTTTTTAACACAATAACATTTAACTAAGATTTTGCAATTAAGTACATGACTTTGAATCAAAATATGTATTCTTGTACTTATCTTGTTTATCGTGAAATATTTGAAAAGAAGATAATATTTCGTTCAGTGAGTGGGCAGCACTTATGTCATCCCTATGTCGAGATGTTTGCCTGTCAAGAAGACCGATGGCATGCTAGGTAAAGTTAAAAATAGTTTTGAACTTAATTTAAATTCTGAATACTATAGAGCGAACGTTGCACGTTATATCTGGATTGTTTGGGAAATATAGAAAATTCGATTGTTGAAACTTGTGATTTTAAGGCTAGAACTGAATTCATCTGAATAAATAATCTTATAATAGCAAGGCCGTAGCAGTGGGGGGGGGGGGGGGGGAAAAAACCCCCCGAAACCCCGAAATTTAATAGTAAAAATTAATATTACGTTTAAAAAGTGCAAATTAAATTATAAAATAGACAAAACAACAGAGGATCCAGCAACATATTTTACATCATTGTGCATTGCATACATACTGATATTTAGATTTACTTGATTAAACCATGACGTACAATACAGTACACATGGATGAAGTCGGTTACAGCCTTAGTCGCTTGTGAGATTGATTTTATCTAATATAAAAAAACTATGAAAGTTCAACAAAAATATCTTACTCTAACATAACACGCAATGCATTGTGTATTGAAAATACTCCCAATATGGGCTTGGCGTGCAATGCACGATTTTGATAAAATTTAGCTTATTTGTAGCCCTTAATGTACCCTACCATATGTAGAAAACAGCATCTTTCTAAAAATTCTCGTTTAGCTAATAATAATAACAGATTTTTAGGGGTTTTGACCGAAATGGGGGTTGTTTTTAAAAAATGTTCAAAACCTTTTTTCGTGCATCTATACAGGCCTAATTGACGTATTTGGTGGACATTTGTTCGAAATCGATCGAATAGTTTTCTCTCTAGCTAATAATAATAATATTTATTAGTTAATGTCCTACTTTAATATCACCTCCCCTACCCCACCTAAAATTATGAAGTCACAGTGAATCTGTTTAATAATTTAAATATGTTTGTGAGAAAGTATTTTCCAGTTCCTGGTACCGTTTATTTTATATTATTATAAAAAGTGAAAAATTTTTTTAGTTTGAATGTGGTTACTTTATCCCGAAATTTTAACGGGAAAACAAGTCCAGCGGATTTGTAATAATGTAAGGTTACGAGTACTACAACAACCTCTTTCTTATTCTTTTTAAACCGTAGAAAACGTCAAACTAATATTTAATAGGCCTAACTCCAACTTACACTGTCTTTGCTTTGAGTTTGCTTAAGTTTTTCTCGGGAATGTCCACTTTGTACTCTATTATTTTTGTAAAGTATTGAAAATGAATTTGGACCCCTAAATTAAAATTAGAAAGATCCCTAAACTAAACTAATACTTTAAAGTCAGATTTAACTTTAAAATGTATTCCCAGAGTCCAAACTAATATCCCTACCTACCAGTGTCCTCTATCGTTGCTGGCTATATGGTAATTGTTGTAAAAATTTCACACATCACAAAATTAACTGTTCATAGTGTTGAAATTGATGACGTTTAACTTTAGATTCTAGGAACTATAAGCTAAGACACTTAGTTAATATTATTTCTTATACACAATCTTGTATTGTATTATCTATTTTATTAAATTAAAACACGTAATAATAATTTCCTATTTCAAATAAATTTACTAAAGGAACTTATTACATTTTTAATTGTTACAAAATATACTATTCATAGTCTCTTCAAATTGAAGTAATATTCTTTTAGCTACAAGTTTATAATAATTGCACTGACATGGATTTGTTTGGATCGCCCTTCCCTAACTGTTCGATCAATAAATGCAAAGGAAGCTGTTGGTGCAGAACTGATTTGGAAACATATGTTAAGCCATGTCGATATTATATCTTCCGTTGTGCCTTAATCTGAAAAAGTAAAACAAACGAAAATGGACTATGTAACGTTTAACGTGCATTACAGTAATGATGCTATAGCATGGCATATTCGCCAAAAATAACAATCACACTTTGAAAACGTACAATATAAATGTAACAAATTAACACATTCGACAATGGTGTTGTCAATGTTATTAAGCTGTAGAGTTGGGAATATTAAATAGTTTAAACTAATGAATTACATGAAGTTTACTTTAAAATGTATAGCTCATTTATAAATGAAAATCCATGTAATTTATAAAGACTCTGACTTTCTCCAATGTCTACTCACAAAGGAAACAAAGTATACCATATTTTGAAAGTTATAGTCTTCTCTACATCCTCTACTAACCCAATATTACTCTATATAAAAATATTTATTGACAGCCTTTATCTTATGGTAAGAAATACGACACAAAATGTAGAAACGCTGTTAAAATATAACTTAATTGGCGCATCCGTTTGCTGGATAGACCCAAATGTGTTTTACCAGTGATTATGTTTTTAAATTTTGGAAACTCAACGGGGTATTATTACATGGCGTTTATGTAGTTACACGAAAGAGATAAATGACAAAACTTTGTTAGACTATTTAAAACATTGCCGAGTTGCTAATTAAAGTCAATTCAGTCACAATGTTCATAGAAATTTGGTACTTAAAAATTCATTAATGGGGAAAAGTAACGTGTTAACCTAAAAAGTCTATGGGTTGTCGAGTAATTTATTATAATAAAATGCCTAACCGGTTAGACGGTCATAAACTTATAATTGAAAAACTCACACGCATGAGTAAAGTGTGCACTGGGTTTCTGCCCCAACACATTAAATTGTGGCGTTCGTCATGCCTTCTGACACTGGTTAGTCGCCACCTCGAAGCAATAATCTGACACCTCAAAACGTTCTTCCTGACCTGTTAATTAGTTAAAAATGTTATTTACAGTGCACAAATTATGAAATCAATATTCGAGATCAAATTATTGCTGTCATAAACACCTCAACACCTGAGATAATTTAGCCGGCATGATCGCACATAACAATTCAGCAGACAGAAATTTTGGTCTGTGTCATTATTAGGATAAGCATTGAGGACATTTTGAGGTTTTACAAAGTAGTTAAAACCATATTTCTCTCTGAACTTTGCTAAAAGAATTTAAATTTTTTACGTCTTAACCTTCTTGTATAAATAAGGTGACGATTTTTCCGATGGCCCTGACTACAAAAATTATTAATAAGTAATACTAAATTAAATATGTTATTAGTAAATTCATTTATGTAAAATAAAGCCTTGCTGACAGCTCTAACATGAAAACTGTACACAGAAAAATACTAGCTTCTAGTGGTTTGTGTCAGATAATGACGTGTTAGTCACGTGATTTATATACACATCAAATCTTTGATCTATATATCACTTTGTCTTTATATCTACGGTCTTTGTGTATTACAGAGTTGGTAGCTCCAGGAACCAAACGAAAATACTTGTCAACTTTTGGATCTAAAACTTTTAAATATTTTAAGAACTTGTGTATTAAGTCATGATATGTCAAAAAGTAAGCAAGTAGTGCATGATAGAAACAGTTTTAAGCAATATAGAAACTTATATAGCACATTTTTATATTAACTGCATTAGAAACCAAGTGTATACCATAACAGATCAGTACAGCTGATTAGGTTTACCAGCTTCAATGTAACTAAACACAAGGTAGGTTAGGAATTGACTTGACAAATATCTTAAGCGTATAACCGAATACTTCAAATCCTAGGCCTTCAAGGATTTGTCACGTGAATCATGTGTTTTCCAATCAGACTACCTAATTTCAATGCAAAATAATTTGGTAAATTCTAGGCATACTTTATACATTTGTTACCATATATGCAGATATGAAATTACATAGGAAACTAATACTTCATGTAACGATTAATTTCTTCAAGGAGGAAGTTTGTATTATTTGAAATATGAGATACCTTGAAACAAACTTGTGTTACAGACGAATCTACTAACTTCAGTACTTCCACTAGGTCGCAATTCTATGGAGGTTGATTTCTAAATTAAATTTAGTAAATACATAGTATGTTTGGCTTTTTTTACTTTTAGGGAGGTTTCTTCAGATTCTATACATGCCATGGACCCATGGATGATGGATGCTAAACTTAATAATTTTTGGTTCTGTTATATTCATCATAGATGTTTTAATAAAAAGAAATTTGTGACGGTAGTTTTTTTACAAGACAAAATTAAGTTTAAATTTGAGATAAACGCGTTTAGGATGGCATATGCGCAAAAATATTTGACCCTCCATAGATGTATTAATCATAAAAGTGTTCGGGAATAAAATACTTTATGTTTTGTTACTGTCACTAATAAATTTAATGATAATATTGTTTTGTATCTTTATCAAATCATATTTACAATTTCTCGTACCAAAACCATCGTGAAGGAATTACGAAGAAAATAACAGTCAATAACACCAATTAAGTTATTTTGGTCAGACTTTGCGAATAAAAGTTAAAATAAAAGTTTGACGTGGAAGTAAAACAAAGTTAGAAATAATGGAGTGAAGTTGTGAAATTAAGTGCATTAAATATCTTAACTCTGACCTAAATAGATGAACTTCTAATGCAGTTTTCAAGATTTAGGTGCTTAGTTATGATTGTTTTAAAGGTAAACAATATAGTGATATCTCAATTTAATTTGATAGCTCTAGGCACGGACAATTAGAAGCTATTGTTCGTGACTCGATTATTGTTTCAATGACCAGAAATGTTTAGAATCGAGATTGAGTATTTAATGGCTGCGAGACTTTTTGAAAGGACTGACTACCTGAGGGCATGTGCTGAGAACCCAATGACAGAGGGCAGCACAAATATGAGCTTAATGGGTTAAATTGTCATGTTTGAATCGACAAGTGAGTATATATGTCCATACAAAAAAACAAAAAACAAAAAAAAACAACAACTTAATTTTAAACTATTTATTAACTTTAAAATCAATATATATAATATAAAAAATTGATTTATTAACTATTTGAAACAAATCGATACAGGTTCTCAGAGTTAATTCGATAGGCAGGGCACACACTCTGGGAGCAAATTGTTATTGGAAGCAAGCGTTGCTTGTAATTTTTGTTCCATCAGTATTGTCGGAAACTAGCTCGCTATGCATTTAAATAGGACACCCGTACATTTAGGAAGTGCCTTCTCCAATGTAACGCGCAACGCCGCTCTGCACTTGGAGCAATGTCAGCCTCCTCTCACATCTTCGCCAAAATGTAGGGAGCGTTTCGATCTGCGCATTGAAATGCCTGCCTGACGGATGTAATTTGTTTTGTGTGCGTTGTGAAGTTAATTGCAAAGTTATACATTGCTAGTAATGACTAGCTGGCCCGATCCGGCTTTGCACGTATAGACAAATCAAAGTTAAATGCATATTAACAAAGAATATATTATATCAATAAATATATTACACTATGTACTTCTTATGGGGATTTTTAGTAACTTTGACCCCCCAAACCTCCCCTAAAATTTTGAATTTCTTTGAACCCTTTCTTAGCGAGCACCTAGGGCCCTGGAGGAAGCTACATACTAAATTTCATTCCAATCCGTTCGGTGTTCGTTTTAGTAACTTTGACCCCCAAATCCCCTAAAATTTTGAATTTTTTAAAACCCTTTCTTAACGAGCACCTAGGGCCCTGAGGAAGCTACATACCAAATTTCATTCCAATCCGTTCTGTGGTTTTGGAGAAATCGTGATTTAGTAACTTTGAATCCTCCAAACATCCACTAAAATTTCGAATTTCGTGAAAACCTTTCTTAGCGAGCACCTATGGCCCTAGGGGAGGCTACATACCAAATTACATTCCAATCCATTCAATGGTTTTGGAGAAATCGTGATTTATTAACTTTGACAACCCCAAATCCCCCCTAAAATTTGAATTTTTTTGAAAACCTTTCTTAGTGAGCACCTATGGTCCTAGAGAAAGCTACATACCAAATTTCGTTCCAATCCGGTCAGTAGTTTTTGAGAAATCGTGATCAGTGGGTCTGTGGATTTGGCTTTTATATATAGACTACTGAAGAAGTGAATAGTGATAGTTTGATGGATGATGGTACAAAGCTTGTATACTTTGATAACCTTTCAGTACTAGCTGATCCAAGGCCTGAGCTTTAAGACGTAACAAGAAAAGACCACCACAACCTGGAAGTCATTGCCAACAAGGATAAACCCAATGTTATCTTTCTCGTTTAGAGTCCTACATTTGGAATAATTTTGCCACAAACATATTGCAACATATACACTCATGTTTATATGTCTACAGCGAACTGATGATCAGAGGTTTCCTTTGGGGTACAAATGCTCCCAATTAAGTCAAAATTTGTTTCCTGTGATACTACTGCAGACTGAGGAAACAACAGTAAATTGCTTCGTGTAGGACTGATTCGCAACACTTGCTTCAGACCTTTTGCTTCCTCTTCGTGCACCCTGCCTTAATTTATTTAGTAATTTTTATTTATTTTAAATAATTGTTTTTGATACTGTTTGGGAGGCTGATTATTAGTAAAAATTTATCCAAGTTTAGTTATTGCATCATTGTGCTTTTTCCTTTTCGTAGAGACGAAGGAAGCAAACTGCCAGCAAGAAGGTCAGGCACCCCTAAAAGTGTGAGCGTTCTCCTATTAAAGCACCGCCAATTTTCTCCTAAGACGATCTCTTGTACTATTATCGCTTGTACTATTAATACTTGTGCTAATCATGCTTGTACTAATAATGCATGTACTACTAAAGCTCGTAGTATTAATGCTTGTACTAATAATGTTTGTACTATTAATTCTTGTACTATTAATGCTTGTACTATTAATGTATGTACTAATAATGCTTGTATTATCAATGCTCGTACTATTCATAATGATTGTACTATTATTCATAGTATATGAATGTTTGTACTATTAATACTTGTACTATTAATAAGGTTTTCACTAATAATGCATGTACTATTACAGTTTGTACTATTAATGCTTGCACTATTAATGCGTGTACTAAAAATGATTGTACTATTAATTCTTGTACTATTAATGCTTGTACTACTAAAGCTCGTAGTATTAATGCTTGTACTAAAAATGATTGCACTATTAATTCTTGTAATATTAATGCTTGTACTATTAATAAGGTTTTCACTAATAAGGCATGTACTATTAAAGCTTGTACTATTAATGCTTGTACTATTAATGCTTTTACTATTAATGCTTGTACTAATAATGCTTGTATTATCAATGCTCGTACTATGAATGCTTGTACTATTAATACTTGTACTATTAATAAGGTTTTCACTAATAATGCATGTATTATTAAAGGTTGTACTATTAATGCTTGTACTAATAATGCTTGCACTATTAATGCTTGAACTAATAATGCTTGTACTACTAAAGCTCGTAGTATTAATGCTTGTACTAAAATGATTGTACTATTAATTCTTGTACTATTAATGCTTGTACTATTAATGTATGTAATTATAATGCTTTTACTATCAATGCTCGTACTATGAATGCTCGTACTATTAATACTTGTACTATAAATGCTTGTACTATTAATGATTTTAATATTAGTGATAATACTAATAATGCTTGTAATATTATTGCTTGTACAAATAATGCTTGTACTATTAATGCTTGTTACTATTAATAATGATCGTTTGCTTAAAGTACGTATATTGCCTTTCTTGTTTATATTATTAGTTGTTTGATTATTGTAAAGGTTAAGAGTTCCAGTGCGATATCTTCTTTAATTTTCAGGATTTTTCTAATGTAATTAGAACTTGCTTTGTAATAGATATTTCTTTCTAAAATTCGATTTAATAGTGATTTTGTCTCTCACTAAACACTTTTCTATTTTCTTTCCGTCTTACACATCGGAAAAGTGTGTGAGCAGCTGTGTTCACTTCCCTGCAATAAACACACTACAGGCCGTCTAATCTACGAAAGTATCGCGCGAACTCACCATGGCATGTGTAAGGGTAGTTGTCGAACACCCAATTTTCCTTCCTACCTACTTTTGGAGGTCGGGGATTAAGGTTTTCGTCCAGTTTACCTTACCATTGTCTGTAGTTAATCTTACTTGACAATTCTTCGTCGTGACCTTTTTAAGAGTACTGAGGTTAATGCTCCCATCGTCATTTAAAAATAAAATGGTGGTATTATTGTCAGCATAACCACCGCATTTGTGGTTATATAGATGTAGCGATGGTCCATTCTTCTTTTTTAATAATCGCCAGTAACTATAGTCTTTCCGCTCGACCGTGATACCTAGCAGATTAAGCTACTTCTCGGAACTCAACTCCCCCTCTCGAACCGCTCGCAGGTCATGCCGACTTTTGACCGACTTTCATGCCGTGGATATGAAGAATTTCAGTCGCATTTGGACTCATTTTCTTTAGAATGTTCTGTAGAGTTCAAAAAACTTGAATGTTTTAAATTTAAACTTGAAATAAAAAAAAATTATAGTGCTGTGCGACAGCGCCACTAGGTGAGTCATTGTTTGCCACCGACCGGCCCAGCGAGCGGGTCGGGAGGGAGAGTTGAGTTCCGAGAAGTCGCTTAATCCCCTAGGTATCATGGCCGAGCGGAAAGACTATACACTGTATTGTCTGCATTACAAGGCGATGAGTCATCGCCAGCTACGCTTCTGTTATGAACAACTCTCCTGCACTTTTTCCGCGTCTTGCTGGTGTTAGTCTGCTTTCTTACCACCATTCGAGTTGTGTACCATGCGATTAGCGTTAACATGTGAACCCGGGTTATCTTTAAACTGACCCATCTCTAGTCTTAGGTGATCCGACCTAACGATAACACTGACCTATTATAAATAACACTTTTTTTCAATAATTGTGTCCATTATACTGTTATGCCCCAAGATTTATTGCTGAGAAACCATCTGGTCTTGGTTAAGCTTAATACATTTAATATAAGTCAAAGTAACTAAAACATAAATGAAACGCAATACACCACTAATCAAACATCAAATAACTTAGTTTAAACTAATAATATTTCTGTATGTTTAAAAAAAGGAAAGAAGTTTCTGGTTTTCAAGCACACAAAGGACAAACAGATGTCTCTTTTAATTTCCTGACTGAATTGTAGTGGCGAGATGTTAGTGTATCTCACCTTGACCAATATGTTTTAATATTCAAGTTTATTTACATAAGTAATATGGTATGATTATTCAATTTTAACCAAGTAGTTTAACATCAGGTCCACACGATCAATTTCAAAGATGACATAAATTGATCTTATTGATGACAATTATAATATTATTATGGATTTATAAATATTTTAACACATAATAATTATAACTGTTTAAAGTAGGCCTAGGTATTTCATAAAGTATTTTAAAATAATGTGGTCCTATAAAAAGTAGTTAATTACATGAAGTATTAAATATAATTCTCATAGTCTCGATTTATAAATAAGACAATACACAATTTCAAATGCAAGAAGTAGGAACTTATATATCCAGAATATGACTATAATAAATATTCATATATTGATTTCTGTTGTTGGGTGTAGACCTATGTTATTTCAAATCGTTAATACTTTATGAAGCCTGGGACTTAAAACATTTATAATTTTGTATTACCTTAAAAAATGCATAAAATATAACTCCAGAATATACGTAATTACAACACTCGTGTAACGTATACTCTGTAACGTATTAGCAATGTAAAAGATTGATTCTTTTTTGGTTTCAGTGTACATTATTTCAAACGAATACATTTTAAATTAATGCTTGTTATAATGAACTATATTTTTAGCTATAGATAAAAATCTAATGAAGAATTCGTCAAGAGTCAGATGATTGAATAAAACACTCATTCTGTTAGAAACCTCTTACTCTATTCCTATAGAGGTTATAAGTGTATCAAAATTACAAAACTAAAATTTCCTTTTCATACCTTTAGGTGAAACCCTAGGTTCAAATCATTTATATATTGGTTAGGCACAACCTAAAATTGTGTTGAACTATTGATGCTAGTAAACTTAATCAACATATAATATTACTGTTAGTGAATACAGGTAGTTACTACAATAGTGATACACATACTAATTGCCTAAATTATAAATTTTCAATTATACACTAAGCAATAGTTTTATTTGTATTTGCCTATTTTGCTAAATTATCCGATGTTGGGCAGGGTTCAAAGCTTTAAACGGTTTTAAACATACAACTGAGCAATAATGTTTAGCAGTTCAGTAATATTAATATTAATACAGATTATACATTTCACATTAATTGTAAACATTACGTTATTGATTTCTTTTAGAAATAAACTATATCATTTAAATGTAATCTTTCGCAAACCATCAATTCAAAATAATAACAATATCAAGGAGGCATTCAAACATAAAAGTAAACTTTACTGGCGATTTACTTAATTAAGAAAAATGTATACGTGAATGTTGTACAAAATCTAAACAAAATATTACTTATATTAACTCTTATTGACAGAAACCACATCCAAATAAAGCCAACGTCAAGTAACGATAACTGTCAGTTCCTAACTGACTGAAAGAGGATATCTTTACACTGTTGGCTGTAGTTAACAACTGACACTCTAGAAACAAAATTGGATTTTTAAGATTTCCTTTGGTTTAAAATGAATTATTCTTTGTATTCATATTTTAATATTAATGACAATATTTTAATATTAAAACAATATTGGAATTTGTATTAATGGAAAATTGGTACAATCTAGTAGATTTAATCTTTGTCTTTGTATCTTGTGTCAGCTTGTACAGTTTGTTTATGTTCACAGTTTTATTCTTACTCTGATAAATTGAATATAACTTCTATACACACTTTAGACACAATGTAGTCAACCTGTGTGAGGTTTTTAGTTTATAAATAAAACAAAACTGTACTTTTGCTTAAATAAAATGCTATTATTGTATGCAGCACATCAATAATAATAAAATTATAGACGAACGAATAACGAATAGAATCGCATGCAATCCCAAACGTTTCCACGCAATGTTGGAAGGAAGTAATCATTCTTTATTCAAGGGTGTTCAGGGAAATACATTACAGGAAGTGTGTAGTGAATGCTGTTAGGTAATGAAAAATAAATATCGCAGGAACACTGCGTTTTCTCATTACTACTTAATTAATTAAATTGCGGCAGATTAAATTAAAGGCACAAGCAAAAGAAATGTATAATAAAGATATGAACGAGCTGTGTTCAAAGTTGACATACAGGTAAAATATTTATATTAGGAGACTGTTATTAGGTAACTATTATTATTACTACATATCTACACAAACAGTTGCAGCTTGATCTAAGTGCTTAAGATTTCTTCAAATTTATATTTTATTACACATTATGTTAGTATTCTTTAAATAGTATACTAAAAAAACTGATCCTGCCAACAACATACTCATAATCACTACGACCGCAGGCTTATTTAAGACTAGTAGGATGTTTATGCTGATTACGTGTGTCAGTGACAAGTAAAGTTTGTATAACTTTTTAGTTGGTATTTTTATGGTGAATATTGTTATTTTTATAACTAACAATACAGCATGTTTAATGTACTTATTCAACTGAATATCTTAAAGCGTTTCATCATGCAATACTGCCTTAATAGCATGTAGAATAATTTCGGTTTTAATGTCCTGGTCGTAATAACTTATAAAGGCCAAAAAAGTTCTCTATGCCATTACTTTATCAGTCAAGTTATAACTATATTAGTATAAAGTTACTTTTAGGGATCTCGTATACATATTGTGAATCTAATAATCTATTTGATTGAATTTAATTACTTGTTCATAATATATATTACTTAAAATAAACCATTAGTAAAGGAAATAAATAAATAAATATTGAGCTTGATTTGTGAGAAGAGATACTTGATAGAATAAACTTAGAACACAAAATCTCACAAATGAGTTTTAGTTTGACTATTGTAGCTCGTGCATCACTAAAGATGACGACTTTGTTGTTGGAACGCGTTTGAGTTAATAAACGTATTAGTTGTAAGATTTTGTGTTCTAAGTTTATTCTACCAAGTAAAGGAAATATATTAAAACAAATAAATATATGTCAAAAACTTTGAATAAAAATTGCAGTTATCCAAAGGGGTTTTACCAGTGTATTTAATGCAGGATAACATTCATTTATATCAAACGCA
This sequence comes from Philaenus spumarius, assembly GCA_018207615.1. NCBI lineage: Eukaryota > Metazoa > Arthropoda > Insecta > Hemiptera > Aphrophoridae > Philaenus > Philaenus spumarius. The sequence continues at coordinate 810,008 of JAGFPH010000084.1, forward strand.
TAAATAAAAACATAGCATTAAATATTAAATTTTATGGGAAAGCTATAAATAGAACAAAGAGATCAGCAGATAAAATATTCGCAGCAGTCTGTGCAGATAAATATGGGTCGTATATATATAATGTTTGAATATGGTACAACTGTTGTCATTCATTGCATATGTATTATTAATACCTATATTGTAAATATGTATGAACTTTTTGTAGTTGTATGACATATGTATAACAGTCAATATTTAAAATCATTAAGTAATCTTTTAAATGTAGATCTATGTGTAGTAAAACAAGTTAAAAAGTGACTTCATCTTTTCCAGATGACTATTGCTTCTTCTGGAAACTTTTGTTAACTAATAGCATTATTTAATAATTTTATTTAATACATAGCGACATTTAATAGATAGCGACATTTAATACATAGCGACATTTTAAGTGCCCTAGAACAAATTCGTATCTGCTACTTCCTTACAACTAATAGCTCTCATCCTAAAAATCTAGGTAAACTATTTAAACAATAACTTCAGATTCATTTTAGTTTCAAAATAACAAATTAAAAAAGATGTGTTGTCACAAATTTAAAGACATACAATAAAAACTATCAATTAGTCACAGAATAAATAGTTTATATAGGAACAAATATGCACTGAAAGTTGTAAATTAGCAAATTTAATAAATTGCACTGTTTGTATTAAAAGGCAAGGTACGAGGAAGTAAGAAACGGCAAGCGCATACAATTTAGTACTTTAAATAATTTCTTAGTTTACATTATATTTCCCCCTGCTAATGGATCAGACTATATTGTATTTTCTGTAAACCTATAAAGGTTGGAAACTTATTTGATTATACAATTATGTACAGAATAAAGAGTGCAGTAGAATAATTGAATTCGACAATGTTGCTTCTATGAAAACAAAATACGACAAAAGTTTTATAAAGATGTGCATGAATATTTAGATTTAAATTAGAGTTTTGCAAAGGGTTGCCAGCACTGAATAAAACATCCGGTATATTTATTAACTCGCATACCTCCGTTCTCCTATTAGTTAAATTAAGGTTCCCGGTAGAGAAAACTTGCCGTGGTGCTGATAAAAATAATGAAACATTCCTGATGTAATAATCGTAAATAAAATCAACATGTCGGATTTAGCAATATGATTTCCTCTAACATTATGTTTTATATTATCTATATATATAAAAGCGTAATACCACTCACTCACTGACTCACTCATCACGATTTCTCAAAAACTACCGAACGGATTGAAATGAAATTTGGTATGTAGCTTCCTCTAGGGCCATAAGTGTTCACTAAAAAATTGTTTTAAAAAATTGGAAATTTTAAGGAGGGTTTGGGGATCAAAGTTATTAAATCACGATTTCTTCAAAACTACCGAACGGATTGGAATGAAATTTGGTATGTAGCTTCCTCTAGCGCCATAGGTGCTCACTAAGAAAGAGTATGAAAAATTTCGAAATTTTAGGAGGGGTTTGGTGGGATCAAAGTTACTAAAATCATAATTTCAGATCTTTTATTATTATGACAATAGTGCTTTTATTATTTAAGATCTATATATATATAAAAGCCAAATACCACTCACTGACTGAAAACTTAAAAAGAATACAATTACGTTAAAAAGACTGAAAATACCAAATACCAAGGGCAACGCCATACGGGTGAGCTAGTATTAGATATTTGCATAAAACTATAAATATGCAATTAAATTTAATCAATTATGATAATAGCCCAATAAATAATAATATTTTATGAAAGTATAAATAACTAAACAAAAATAAATAAGCAATAGATTTGACTAATAATACTAAGTCAAATATTGTATTCTATTAACATACTTATGCATTTAGCTTCAAAGCTGTCAACGATTTACAAATACTAAAAATCTTGAAGTCAATTGGGAGTAAATCTGTTGGATCTGATTCTGTTCCAAATCAAGGAAAGTCTACCAATGGCACTAGCTTTATTAAAGATATTTAAAAAATCTATATTTTTCCTATAACTTTTATAGTAAATTGAGCCTTTTAACAATTTAGTTTTACTAAATTTTGAACGCATTTTTGCAAATTTAAAGCTTCTCAATAATTTTGGATGCATTTATTTCTGGGATATTAAAATTTCCTTATAATTCTTTAAACTGAGTTCTGGAAATCAATTTTTTTCCAAACATATGCCCTATATTTAAAATGTTTATTTTGTTAAATTATTAAACAGTTAAACTCTTATGAATACAATGTTATATAACTAGTTTACGAAACATTTACTGCCGCACAATAAATTTTACAAAAGTTATGAATTTTGTTGAAGTGTCTGTTATTGCCAGCATTTTTTAATAATATCTTAAAATATCTTTAATAAATTCATTTTGATGCTCACAAAATCAAACATGAAATGAATTTCTTAAATACAATTCTTGATTTCGCCCATGTCATCATTGTCATCAGTATAGTATTAATAAATATGTTGGGGTACTAAATGTTAGGCCCTCATTGTTTAGTAAAGTGTTTATTGAATTTTGATTATTGATATATGATCAGGATATTTCTAATGTATGCCAAATTTCAATTAAAAATCGTTGCTGTCTATGACATCCAGAGAAATATAATTGTGATACAAATACAGATATGAACGATCAAAGTATAACGATTCCGTATTTTCAAGGTTTTTCAAGGATTTTAAAGGAAGCAAAGTTAGGGATTGATAGTAATAATTATATAATAAATGGGACTAGTTTATAAAATCTACTATTTAAAACTTTGCACCTTCATATTTAGAGAATACATTTTAGCATACATTTAAGATTCACTAGTTGGATTGCCTTTTTGCAGGCACACTGCTGCGACTGTTACACTATTAACATAGCTATTCAGTCTAGATTCTGAATTAGAATGTCGAGAAGAGATTAGTATTTTAAATTATGTTACAGAAAGTTGACTCGTTGACCAACTCGAAGCACGTATTTACTATAACAAAACCAGAAGAAATTTCAATTAACAGCTCTTTTAAATGTTAGTTCATGTTCATGTTTATATTTATATTCATGAATTAGACTCCAGCTTGAGATTGTGTTTGTAAAAAACGAACTTAATTTGAACTGTTTGTTTGTATAAATATTAACTTCCAGGTATTATGTGCAGTATTTCGAGATAAAGACATCTTCAAACTGTAGTATTTCTAAAATAAGCATATCATGACAAGTCAATATGCCTACGTTCAAATGGTTGAATTCATTTTACAGACTGCTGTAACTAGCTGCAGGTCTGACTTCTGGCTTGTGTGTAATAAATACACACATAATTAAATACAAAACATTTTGTAATAAAAATACTAATACAAATTTAAAACAAATTATACAAAAATAAATTTTATTCTAAAGTTTTTGAACATCTAAATCTTTTCTAAGAAAAAATAAATTAGATAAATCCAGAACGAATTACTAATATTGAAAATGTGTATCTAGTTAGAAATTTACATACTAGGGAAATTACCTAATCCTTACTTCGATAAGCTGCTTTCCGAATTAATTTTAGTGTCTTTTAACTCATTTGAAAAATTTATCTAAGATTGTTTGATATGATTTTGGGTACTGTTAAAGGTAATTACTACATGTATTGACGTCAGATCTATTATAATAATTATTAAACTTCTCAATACCTTAGTTATATAAAAAACATATGTTTATTTTATTTATGTATATCACAAGACTACATATTTATTGTAGAGCTGAGGTAGGATTAGCAGTGGCAACAAGTAGCGTTCAGGTCTCCAGAATAATTGTTATAAGTCGTGGTAAAGTCTATTTAATTGGGTCTGCTCCAGTAAACGAGAAAGCAACCGGAAACGAAAGCGCTTCTCACTATATCCCTATCTAAACAGTTCAATTTCTTGCAGCTGAACGTTTTGACATTGCCTCATTTCAAACCATTTTATAAGTCTATCTTTTGTAATTGAGTGTTGAAAAAAAACCTGAATATTCTTTATAAATTTTTGGATTCGGCTTGCAAATTATTTTTCATTATTCATTTTTTATTGTGTTATTATTTCGTTTATTTTTTATCATACAATTGTTTGCAAGGTCTCATTTTAAGCACAGTCACAATACGCATCCGTGTTGCAATTTAGTTTTTTTTAAATGCTTTTGATTTGTTATGCAACTGACATTTTGTAAGTACAAAGTTTGATTTTTTTTTCTGGAAGGTATAAATGGCGACCGGTAAGGCTGGGTCCACACGGTCCGGTTCTCGGGTCCCGATAATTGGGATTACGACCGCACATGGTTTTAAATTGGCGCGTTCAAACAGTGCGTCGTAAACGCACATCCTGATTTCCAACCGATGGTGCTGTCGCGCTGCAGGATCCCGAGAAACGGGAAGGAGACTCGAAACACGTGCATTTTCTATTGAGCTTTCAGACAGTCCTGTTGTTCGCGTGCGATGTATTGCGTCCTGTTGTGTTTTGTTAACACCAAAATGTTTGATATGGACAAACTAATAGAAAATGTACATGGAAACCAAACACTGAGGGACAAAAAGTATTGCTGATTATTCAGATAGGAATGTGCGTGATAAGTGCTGGATGGACAAGACATGTACCCTAATTGAATGATCTGTCATTAAAAGAAAGGGATACAATAACTTTCTTTCTATTAATTTATTTTAATTTTTGCCAACATTAAAAATGAATCATGAAAGTTTTACCAATGTCATCAAATGAACAAATTTTAAATGAATTGTTTGTTGACATTCCTAGTGACAGTGATGATGGTGATGATGATTGTTAGAAGAAAATATGAATTGACTGAGATTATAAATATATTTGTAATTGCAAATTATACTGAACATATCGTCGGTAAAAATCTATTATGTCTAAAAACATATATTCGATTTAGATGAAATTACCTGTACAGACCAGTGCTCACGTACGCAGCTTCTGTTTGGTATTCTCTATCTGTTTCTTGGAAGAAAAAGTTGGACTTCTTCCAGAACAAAACTCTCCGTTGGATCACCAATTCCCCATTGTATGTATCGAACGTTAACCATCTCTCAAGGGCACAAAATCCCCACTCTCGAGGACTTCATCCTAAAATTAACTAATAGAGTCAGACACAGAGCCGAAGGGTCTCTATACACACACATCTAACAAATCATCACTGATCCTGCACCTCCGCAGGACAGAAGAAAACGTCTCTTATGTCTGGTTTACGAACCACCATAAGTATCCAAAACCCCAAGCTCAATTAATTCTTAAACACCATACACTTTCGTAACCAATCCCATCGTATTCCATAGATTCACCATCTCGTTATCACACAAAATTTATTCCAAATTTAGTCAATATAACCTCCAATAAAGTCATTTTTCAGTTTCAGACCAGCAGCGATTGTTTTAAAACAGATGCTGTCTTCAACCGAGACTACGGTCTTGATAATTTGAGTTCACTAGCTGTACCCGGCCACGCGTTGCTATGGCTCATCTGGTTAAATGGAAAATAAAGAAAAGACAAAGCCCACGTTTCTACGTTTGAATTTGATTTTGAATTTTAGACTGAATAATATTATTAGGTTATTAGACGTATTTGTTCTTGGGTGCAATCGTGATTCTTTTAATTGGTATGAATAGTGGGAAATACGTTTTCAACCATTTCTTCTTTTGACGTCACTAAATTGCAGAAGTTATGAGGTAATGAAATTCGTCCTGAGGTCAGACAACCGGAACCTTTCCGTTCCCAATTTCGAGCAATTGATATGAGAATATCTCATTGCAACTGAACACGCATGTTGGTACTTAATTTCAATGTCTTACGTGTCACCACAAAGTAGAGTATTTCAGGCAAGCATTTATTTCGTCCGCTGTGCCGAAACGTACTGAGACAAAGATGTTCACAACAACATAAATTATGTGTATGTATGTTGCCGTTAACGTAGGTAAAATAAATAAAACATAATTTTAGGTTAGGCCTAGACTGATGAACCAACACATATTTCTTGAATGAACCTATTTACATTCATTGTCATAGCAACAAATGGAATAAAATAACTGATAAAACAGTTGATTCGGATGTCCAGCTTAGTACAAATAATATTCTTAGTTAGGCCTATACTGAAATAACATATTTTAACACACACAAAAATAAAAGCTTGCGTTAAGGAATTTAAAATTAAGAAACCACTCCGTTACATCATAATTTAAAAAATAAATAAGACATTAGAATTTAATAGTAGGCCTATTTATTGATAATATACGGTAATTGATAGGCCTATATTGGATATATATTGATAATATAAGGTAATCCATATATTTTATAACTTGAAAAATGCCTCTTTTATATATTACTAGCTGACCCGTACGGCGTTGCCCGTGGTGGTTGGTATTTTCAGTCTTTTTAACGTAATTGTATTCTTTTTAAGTGTTCAGTCAGTGAGTGGTATTTGGCTTTTATATGTATAGATCTTAAATAATAAAAGCACTATTGTCATAATAATAAAAGATCTGAAATTATGATTTTAGTAACTTTGATCCCCCCAAACCCCTCCTAAAATTTCGAAATTTTTCATACCCTTTCTTAGTGAGCACTTATGGCCCTAGAGGAAGCTACATACCAAATTTCATTCCAATCCGTTCGGTAGTTTTGAAGAAATCGTGATTTAATAACTTTGATCCCCAAACCCCCCTAAAATTTCGAATTTTTTCAAACCCTTTCTTAGTAAGCACCTATGGCCCTAGAGGAAGCTACATACCAAATTTCATTCCAATCCATTCGGTAGTTTTGAAGAAATCGTGATATAATAACTTTGATCCCCAAACCCCCCTAAAATTTCGAATTTTTTCATACCCTTTCTTAGTAAGCACCTATGGCCCTAGAGGAAGCTACATACCAAATTTCATTCCAACCCATTCGGTAGTTTTTGAGAAATCGTGATGAGTGAGTCAGTGAGTCAGTGGGTTTTGGCTTTTATATATACAGGGTGGACCAGCTAAAGTGTGACAATAGCTAACTTTTAAAATACGATTCGGACAAAAATGTTTAAATATAACATCTGCCCTTAATTTTTGATACCTTTTGGACTGTGTATAAATTTTTTTCAAAATCCGCCATTTTCAATCCAAAATGGAGGCCAACTTCATTTTTTTAAATAGAAACCCCCCATTTTTATGACGTATTTGGGTTTTATGGGCAATTTTAAGAATGTTTTGTTCTTTACATTTTTTTGATAAACCTAACGGTTCTCCTGTAAAATGAAGTCGAAGTTTCATTTTTTTACAGCAATCACTCATAAAGGTTACAATAACCAACTTCTAAACCATTTTCTTAGCATTTTTTTTATCAGTATGGATAGACCCACTATGAAGAAACCTGTTCTTTAGTCTTAAAAAGGCCATTCGAGACTTTGGTGTTTGGTTTGGAAAACGCACCGAAAACAAATTTGATGCATCTCTGTAGTTTCCTCTACACTCTCCTAATATGAGGAACATACTGTAAGCTTCTTCATATGCATTCATTTTGCAAATACAACTCGCACAAAAACACAATAAATTTGAAAGTCAGTACCTTAGAAGTTAACAGTACTGTGGTATAAACTAGATTAAAAGGCAACAATGAAGAATCCGGAAACAGCTGTTGCATTGTTGTAAAGAGATAACCAGCGTGACTGCTTTATTTCAAAGGCGTTTAAATACAAACCACTTTAACAATACTAATTTTAGTATGTGTCCTAAATTGCTCAATTGTGTTTGAAAGCTTTAATTAAATTTTATGGGAGAGTGATGGTTTGATATTTTATTGTACTAATTTGATTTACAAAAAGTTTGTTGTCTGAAGCATGGTTTAGATGTTGGTTATTGTAACCTTTATGAGTGATTAGTTGTAAAAAAATGAAAGTTCGACTTCATTTTACAGGAGAACCGTTAGGTTTATCAAAAAAATGTAAAGAACAAAAAAGTCTTAAAATTGCCCATAAAATCCAAAAACGTTATAAAAATGGGGGGTTTCTATTTAAAAAAATGAAGTTGGCCTCCATTTTGGATTGAAAATGGCGGATTTTGAAAAAAATGTATACACAGTCCAAAAGGTATCAAAAATTAAAGGCAGATGTTATATTTAAACATTTTTGTCCGAATCGTATTTTAAAAGTTAGCTATTGTCACACTTTAGCTGGTCCACCCTGTATAGAAGATAACAATACACAATCTCTGTGCTAATTAACATTCCCGTAAAAATATTACTGTATACAATATTCTGTTTGCATTTGCTTCACTGCAAGGTTTGGCATACAAAGCGAGCAGGGGGTGGAGCCCTCTAGTAGATTATAAAAAAAGTTACCATTTATGTAACATTTAGATAAGTTTTTTTTTAAATTGTAGGCCTAATTGTTACAATTTTGTGTTTTGTATTTATGTATATTATTTGATATAGAAAAAAGTATACAAATATTATATTTTAATCGTTTTTTTTTCATTTTGATATAGTAATTGGTTTAAAAGTAATTAATATAATACTAGGGACTCTGCCCCTGGACGCTTCGCTCGCAGTTGGAAAACTCTGTAAAGGCTCTCGCTAATCTTTGGCTCGTATGTACCTGGGTGAACGAGCATCGTTCAGTATTTTTAACATCTGGATTGTATCTATAATGTATCTATTCGAATATTTAGTGACTTTGAAGGAGGTATAAAAAGAAGCTGTACCTATTCGCCTTTTAAGTGACTTGAAAGGTGGTAGAAAAAGAAGTTCAGATTTTAAATTTTATGCACATTTTTCAGTCTTTATGCGCGTTTTTGAAGACATGAGACCTAGCGCATTCAATTCCTGGCGTCAAATAACCCCTGTATACAAATTTTCATCAAAATCGTTAGAGCCGTTTTCGAGATCCACGACAGATACAAAGATAGAAAGATAGATACAAGAATTGCTCATTTAAAGTAATAGGAATATAGTTATGTTATTATAAAATAGTTAAGTTTATAGAGTTTAGATAATATGTCTTTTTTTAATATGCCTATGTGTATTTTTTAAAGAAAGACAATAGTATATTTCGCACCTAGGGCCGAAAATAAGGGTTTGCAGGCTTGAGACCGTGAGCTGCAAAACCCTTTCGGCCGTGGTGCGAACGTTATTTTTCACCACACTACACAATAAAATAAACACTATGTAAAATTAAAAAAGAATATTTATTTAGCACAAATGAAAATTAAACTTTGAGGTTATAAACTAGCTAGCTATGGAAAGTACAGTTTTACCTCAGTTGCTAGGCAACGGTGAAAATAACCAGAATCATTTGCCATATGGGCCTGTTTCATAACGAAATTGTGTTGAGATATACGTTCATATTTTAATTGAATAAACGAACAGCTGACTTTACGGCCCTAGGGCAGAAAAGAGCTACTTTCGGCCTCCAAATGACGTTCCGAAAATAGCTGAAAACATCGTAGTGTGGTGAAAAAATATTATCTTTTAATAGGATTTTTTATTTTATATTGATATATCAAATGGTTTAAAAGTTATTAATTTTACAACGAAAAAAATAGGTTATTGCAAAAGTTGTATTTGAGTTACTGTAATTGTTTTATTTAATCTTGCCTAACCAAATGAAAGAAAATGAATACAGAAATTATTTATAATCACGAAGTAAATGCTATGGTAAATGTTAATGCTCAATTCTAACTGAATGTCTTACAAAATAATTGATCTTAAATGGAAATTTGTTAAAATCTATCAACATTTTATTTAACAATGCATTTGGAAACATTGCAAATATTTTAGTATAGTGTGTGTTTTTTTTACTTAAACAGATGTCGTTGTTCACAAACATGTTAGAAATCCTAATAATTGTTTTAAGTTTAAAATCAGCTGATAATGGAAATATTACAGGAAACAGCTGACTACTGTTATTATTATAGTCAATAAACATATGTAATGACGCTTACATTTTTGTTAAATATTGAGTATATTTTTTGTTGTCTTTTTGTTCAATAGATGCTGCAGTTTTTAAAAAGTATATAAAAGCATGCTTGTATTCGAATGAAAGTGTGTGTCAATATTTCAAAGCAATCGGTGAAGAACTTTCGGAGATTATCGATTTTGAACAAACGGACATTTACATTTTTATTTATATAGACTAGGTACCTAAAAATAAGTGTGAAAACCCCTTGATTTTATTAAGGGGGGGATTTTATTAGGTCCTTGATTTTATTTAAGGTTAAGTCCATCTTTTTGCTTCGTAGACTGGATTAAATTTAACGGCCGGTTTTCAACTTTATCAGTGCGGCGCTATCAGCGCTCGTATACCGTCAACTCATGAACCAGACTGGGACTCAAACATCACTGTTAGAAAATCATGATCGCGTAAGGTACGGTACGCTTCATATTTATTTAAAAAAGAACAATTTATTTTCGTGATCACATCGCGAATTTAATCATAAATGTAATTTTTAATTTTAAATATCGACTACGTACTTAATGATCGATTAGATCAAAATAAAATCCACATTACTAAAAAGACTTTCTGGGGGTTGTGGAGGGGAGAGGGCAGGACCCTAAAAGAGCATAATTCCTAAAAGTGCAATTTTTACTTTTGGTATTTCTCAATTTTTAAACAAATTTCTCCAGACACCTTGTAGGTTTGAACCCCAAGCTAATATTATTCACCACTGACTTTAGCGATGCCCATGGCACATACCACATAACACGACATCACAGACTTTGCTTATATGCTAAAGGGTATTCCTGCAGTAGACGTGCCGGTGTTTGAGTCGTAACATGGACTGTTATAGGACTACGTTTTTTTGCACTGACTTGCGACAGATGACGGAGCTATTTTAGTTTCCATACACCGAATTTTATCTGGACTAATTTGTACCTATAATTAATTAGCAAACTGCGACCACCTACAGTGTGTTCCATTAAGGGTCTGCTAAAGTAAACGAGAAAGCAACCGGAAACGCAAGAGCTTCTCGATATATCCCTAACAGTGCAATTTCTTGTAGCTGAACGCTTTGACATTGCCTCATTTCATACCATTTGATAAGTCTATCTTTTGTAATTGAGTGTTGAAAAAAAACTGAATATTCTTTATAAAATTTCGGATCTGGCTTGCAAAATATTTTTTGTTATTAATTTTTTATTGTGTTAGGAAAAAAATTCAAACTTTGTACTTACAAAATGTCAATTACATAACAAATCAAAAGCGTTAAAAAAAATTTAAGTTGCAAGACGGATGCGTATTGTGACTGAGCTTAAAATGAGACCTTGCAAACAATTTTATGATAAAAAGTAAGCGAAATAAATGGTTTGAAATTTAACATTGCTCTTATGGGATGCAAAACCAAGATGGCCGCCACTACAGCAGACCCTTAACGTTTAAAAAGTTTCCGCATCTTCCGAATGGTACGTTTTAAGATAAGTGATAGATGAGTCGATTGTTGGGCGGATTGCATAGCAGAAATTTCAAAAGGGCAACATTTTTTACCACCCGCGCATGTAGCCCGATTTCGGGGTGGGTGAACCAATTGTTGTTGGTTGCAAACATTTCGTTTCCAAGGAAACGCCGTTAGAAAGGTAATACTTTACATCAGCTAGTACAAATACTTTTATAACATCCTAAAGTCGGTAGTTGTTACTAATATTTTAGTTGGTGTATATTATGCCATGAGAAACCAAATGGCGTCGACGTCTATTGCAAGTCAGTGTATCTTACTTTAATATAGACCTGTCTCACTTCTGCAAATACTTGTTGGTTGCAAGGTTGTACATTGAATCATTACAAATGATTGTTTTCACTAGGCATTTAATGCCTCATTACATTTTTACATCATGATTGCTACCTAACATTAATGTAGTTCACAATATTATGGAATTGGTTTCCATGGCGGTATTAAATGGTTTAAGTTAACCAACAACAACAAATTTATAAAATTGCAACCATTAATTTTTACAAGTGTTGTTGAGAACTTGATGTTTACTAAATAAAACACATGTGTAGTAACATAAACTTCATCGACATGACAACAAACATTTAGTTTTCGTAACGACTAATGGCCATTTATATTTTACTTTCTATTTTTTTTATTTGTCATGTTTGTGGTAATTGTAGAAATTACAAAACCCATTTGGAAATGGCTGAAGTAAGTTACACAGGCTCGCCAGTTATTTTAGCAATTTTAATGTTTAACTATAAAACAAACATCTGTTATGTGACTCTTAACAAACATAAAATATACAGCCAACTGAGTTCATCAGATTTAAAATTTCTACATAGTTAAACAATTAAAATATTGCTGTTAGAGATCCAACTTAATTCCATGTTCTTACCATAGTAAAATTTTGTACGTAAATTAACTACTTATTTATTATTTTTTGCTTAGTATATAACTTGTATAAAACTGATAAGATTTTTTCTTAAATAACCTGAAACGTTAATTCATTTAATTCAATAAATGAACTTTTAGAATGTAGTTCGATTTAATAATTTTAAAAAGAAATCAGTACAGACCTATAAACAATCATTCAATTATAATACATCAATGTATTACAAAAAAACATGATTTTCAAATTAATAGTTTTAACGGGTCGATAAATCATTATTCTGCTTTAGAAGTGCTTTGTGAGTTATACTGTATAGAGTTAACTGAAGAATAGAAATTTGAAAAAAAAACAGAAATAAACAAGGAAAGTGTGTGTGTTTTTCTTTTTTTACTTATTTATTAAGTAGGCTATTCTTAATACAATATTATAAAGAGTGTAGATAAAATTGAACCATCAACTATAGAAACAAAACGTATGTTGTACTTCTCTTTCATTTTATAAGTTTGTGAAAAACCATCAGCAGATTTACACTGTTAAGAAAATTAATTAGCCTTCCGAAAAAAGTAAAAAAAATGAAAATTCATTGTTAAGTAGGGACATGCATGAAAATATTACCTACCTATTGTTTTGGTGAGTATAGCCTGATTTGTATATAGTCGATACATTATGAATATATTATATTATGGGGGGAGATGCACTTTTCCAGCTCTATGCTATTTAAATGGGGAATTCACCAGTTAGTTAGGTACCAGTAACTTAAAAAAACTTTACTTATTGTCCTGAAATTTGCAACATTTATTGTTGCTTATATTACACATAAAATGTACTAGTTTCAAGAAAAAATAATAAAAACTAACATGTAAGAAAACAATTTTGAATTTTTTAAAATATTAAAAAATAATATTGTATGTTTTTTATTGAATTTTTATTTTTTGATATATTTTAAAAATCCAAGTACACTTTGTTGATACTATAGCAACCAATGATCAGAAAAAATTTCAGGTATTATGGTTTGCTGGTTCAGAAGATAATTAATTGTACCTAAGAGTTGCAAAATAAGGTTACGGAAATCAGGCATATAAGTTGGACTTTACTTACAATAACTTAAAACTATCCTGGTGAGTAGTTCTCATCTTGTTTATCTTCTTTCTGTCTCTTAACTAGCCTTCTCTTCACTCTGTTTTTTTTATGAGTTTATAAGTATGAAAAGAGATACTGTAATTTTGCATGATTTGCACTATTGTGGAGTTTGGAATCAGGCCTTAAATTTTGCGAAAAGTAATGGAAATCTTTGCAAAAAAATGTGTTTTAGTACTTAAAATGATAAGATATGTATATTAAAGTATATATATTTTTATACTGGATAAACCAGGGAATAAATTTATGCAATAAAAAAAATTACGATTTTTTTACCTAAAAAGTGCATATAAACAAAGACAGGTATACAGAGCCTTTAAACAACATATTTCGTAGAGGGTTTATAACACACAGTATATAATAACTTTTTCAAATGCAATGAACTATATTTTTCTGTTAAAACATGTTTTTCTAAATGGAAACAAATAAACTGTAACTATCGAGTACAGAGTTTTAGCAAGACTACTTTTGCTGGTTTTTAAATAATGAATATGATGAACTAATATTTAACAATAGTAGAAATATTAGACTGTTAAATATCGTATTTGTTTAAAGACTTCAGAAAGGTCGTTAATTTTTTAGACAGATTTGTAGTTCGTTAAATTTTGCTGATGTTTTGTACAATAATTTCACAAAATGTTTAGTTAATTTGATAAGAGATTTTACAGGAAAACACACTAAGTTAGATTGTTAATATATGTTTAACTAAGGGGTAAATAGATAATAAGTGCATTAATACATAACTAATAATAATGAAAAAAAAAAAAAATTAAATGCAATTCTGGAAAAAGACCATACTAAGGTTACAACTTAATTTCAAATAATGGTTCTATACTAATGTCAATCAAACCACACGATAAAATACGATAAAAAGTTAACGGAACTGATAAATGTTTAAAGGTTAAAAGGAAATTAATAAATTGACAATATTGAGAAATGTAATATCCGCTGGCAGCAGTCTAGGAGGTTTAGTATTTGAGTTAATATAAATATCGTATTTAAACAATTGTACTTAACGTTTATATAATGTTTATTTATAATAAAAAGTTCAGGCCATCTAAAACAGCAAGTGAAATAAAATTTGTACATTTGTAAGTTAAAAAATCGTATAACTAGTTCTATGGTAACTGATATACAAGGGTTGCAAAAAGTATCTAAACAACTTATTATTTCAAACCTATGAGAGGAAATGAAAATGCAACATTCTACGTGACAAAAGTATATTTTATGATGAATCTAAACATTTCATAAGTTATCTTGGATCCGCCAACTTGCTTTTTTCCGAAAAGTACTCTTTTTTAAAGTAAGAAGGTAGTCACGCTTTATGAGATTTCAATATTACGACATTTCGAAATATATAGTCAATGCTATTCTTTGATACATTATCAAACAAATCTCAAATAATTTTGAACATATTCGCATAAAATTGTTGATAAAATATTATGAATATTAAGGTTCTTGACTGTTATTTACTTTATGAATTAAATTGTTAAAAGTAATTAAGTAAATAAATGATGTTATAAAGAAATGTAATTCAATCAGTGGGACGTTATTAACAATGTTCAACTAAATCAAGTCATTTTATAAATCAAAATGGTAAATAAATTCAAAATGGTGAAACATCGACCTACAGATTTCACTATTAATTTTCTCTTGTAATTGTGCATTGAAATCAGGTATGCTATGGCCATATTCCTTTTTAAAAATAAAGATATATTTAAAATTGTAAATCCAAGATGTTGGACAACATTTTGAACCTGATAGTAAATTCAATTTTTTAATGGGGAATTTACTACACGTCTTCGTATTACCTTTACTTTCGAATTATTAAAAGCCCACTTTAAAATAAAAAAGAATACAAAATATCCTGCCTCTAAAATATTTATACATTTTTAAAGATATAAAAACATTTGATTTACGATCTGACAATTATTTATAAAACAGTTATAAGTAGTATTTTTTTATTAAGGAGGAAATCAAATATTATATTCCAAAACCTGAATTATTGATTTTTAAGAATTCTGGTTGGTTTGTTCCTTTTATTACTTTCTCACTATACTATAGTGTAGAGAAAGTATAGTGATCGCAAAAAAAGTTAAGATTTTGTAGAAATATTCGTTTTGGAACACCCTGAGTCTTAAAAAGTTTTTTTTACAAAATGTCTGTCTGTATGTATACAAAGCTAGAGAAAAAATTATTCCATCGATTTCAAACCATTTAATAACGCCATGGCAACCAATTGCATGATATGTGAACTACATTAATTTTAGGTAGCAATCATGATGTAATGAGGCATTAAATGCCTAGTGAAAACAATAATTTGTAATGATTCAATGTACAACCTTGCAACAACAAGTATTTGCAGAAAGTGAGACAGGTCTATATTAAAGTAGGATAACACAATTTATTACAGACATAAAAGTGTGTATTTGACAAGGTAGGATTTACGAGGTACAAAGGCTCGGCAAGGCATTTGATAAAATTGCCTTTTTGGGACACTTTTAATGAAACAACTGTAATAAATGTGTGGTTCAGAATTTTACGGAGTGGGGTTGGATACATGCAATACAGATCCAAAGCAGGGAGAAATAAGATGCATATACTTTTTTTCTCTCTAGGATAGTAACATTATTTGAATTGTTAACATTAGTTATTACGTAAGAAATGTTGTATTTCATTTCTCGATGTATTTTATTCTATATAAAAGAGAAACTTATATATTTTTTTTCTGATAAAGGTAGTATATATTGTAGGTAAAATGCATAAAAATGGTAAAATGATATTTCATGGCATATCAGAAAGATGAAGGACCTTTAATTTTGAAGCTTTTTAGCTCAGGTATTTTTTTATTTTTCTTTGTGTGGCTTTTGGATGCAAGTAAACGGATGAACCTAACAGAAAAATGATTTAACTTTAAGTAACCCTTACTAATTTATTTTGAAGATAAGATATACACTAAATATTTAGAAGAAGTCACTATATCCTGCGACTACTAGCAAACCATTTGTTGTTATACTTTTAAAATAGGAGTTAGATTTAGCTTGTATTGCAGGCATATTCTTTAGAATAGTAAGTCCGCTAGTCCTGTAACTACTAGGGCAGTAGGGAAATATTTGTAGTGATACTTTTAGAACAGGAGTTCGATTTAACTTGTATTACAGTCATATTGTTTTGAATAGTCAGTCCGCTAGGTCTTGTAACTACTAGGGCAACATTTATAATGATACTTTTAGAACATGAGTTAGATTTAGCTTGCATTACAGTCATATTGTTTTGAATAGTAAGTAACTCGTATTTTTCTAAACAACTCATTTGAAAATTGAACATTTTTAACATTCTTCTTATGGAGTTTAAAATCATTACATATGTTTATTGACTATAATAATAACAGTAATCAGCTGTTTCCTATATTATTTCCATTATCAGCTGATTTCAAGCTTAACAAATTTTTTTTAACCTTTAAGATAGGTTTTTGTGGAGAACGACATCTGTTGAAGGATTTTTTTTCGTATTAGAGTATAGGATAAACAGTTCATATGTACCTAAGTTCGAAAAATATTCATATTTATCCAGTATGCGATTTGTATTTACATACATTTTCCTAAAAAAAAAAACAATAAAAAAATACCGAGTAATGCTCGGTGTCCCAGGTACTGTATTGTAATTATAATTTTAATTAATTTCTCACTGTGTTTAAATTTAATTTGATATTATTTTATAGGCTACTTTAATTCAATTTAAAACTGGTTTATTCCGTTCCCTCATTGCACTTACTTTGCATACTTAGTAGTGATATATTAATCACAAAAACATATTTATACTATTTTGAAAGTGACGGACAGTTGTTTTTATTATTAAGATAAAGCGGCCATACTATGTTGATGGATATATACTTTGTGTTTATGAGGATTGATTATATTTGGAAACACCTACACTTATTATAATTATAATTTTTACAAAGATATTTTGTAGTTATTCTCAGGATATGTATACACTTCTTGTATATATGGAATAAGAGTTCTTTAAAATTAAATACATCAGGAAATTTGAAACGAATTAATAACTCTAGGCCTTGTTAAATAAAGTCGTCTCGTGAATATTAGATACTTATAAGATTTAGTACTTATTGTGTTTTGCTTTTGAATAAACCTCAAGATGCTGTCAGTTCTAAGAAAGAAAAGAGGGAGATGGGGAGGAAGATAGGGGGTGAAAGTGTTTAGTAACTAACAAAACATAAGAATATCAAAGCAATCAAACTAAACGATGTATAATTTGCTTATTCCAAATATTTTACACTACAAATCCATATATGTGTACAAACTGTTAAAACCCCAGGGGTCTCAATGCTATCTCCCAGTTTCCGTTTCAATGGAAATCTGTAAATAATGAAAGTCCTTAGAGGGTTGTCTCCTCAGAGAGCTAAGCCTTCTTGTTTTATCTTAGTCTATAAATTTTCAAAGCGGAATAACGAATGTCAAGTAAACATAATAGATGTACAGAAGAATATACTTTTATATTTATATTGTTGCTGTAAAGATTGTTAATATTTCAAAATATAGGCTATATTTTAAAATTATTACGTACGAATAAAATTACAATATCTTATGTTTCTTAATAGCTTTCGGTGTATTAATAAAGAATTATTATTATTAAAATCAATTTCCGTTACATAAATTGTGTTAAAAGTAGATAGGAGGGGTTTTTAAAACATGTTTAAATAATTAAAAAAAAGATAATCTCTTCCCACCCATGATTTTATGAGATATTAGTTTTCACTTGAATTAATTCCGAATTATATAAAACAATTATCTATGGCATAGGGAAAGCAGAGTTGCTGAGAGGCTAAGTCTACACTTGATTTCACGTTCACCATGCAGTACGCCCATAAGAAATGTTATCCAAACGGCAGTCTCATTGATACTAACCGTCCAAAAAACATCAACTACCACGCAACGCTTGGACAGTTGACGCAATCCACATGACAATAAACTTGATGTTCCCAGTAATGGTAGTACCATTGAGACCACGTAATGTTCCAAGTACTGCACGGTGAACGTGGAATTGTTGGAATCTAGTTACTATAGATTTACTGGCGCTAGACTCTGTTCTTCCCATCTTCATTTGTGTAGGCATCCCAATTCACAGGTTGTCAGAACACAGTCACAATATTTGACTAATAAACAGGAGAAGTGCGAGTTTAATGAACTCACTAAGTGTACTGTACCACCGTTACTTTTATAAAGTGTTATTAATAATATCGATAATTTAGTTCGATATTTTTATTTTTGAACTGTTTGATACATTTTTTTAAACAGTATATAGTACAAGGTCTGCCTAAGATAATATACAAAATTGCAAAATTGAAAATAAAAAACATTATATTTTTTGGAAAGTTTCAAACGTTCTTCTTTATATTGCTTGGGATAACATACTTTACCTACTGTCGTCACAGTGCTCCTTATGTATTGAACAAAATCATTTTAAAAAGAATATAAACTGTTTTTTTTTTTTTTTTTTTTTGGTTGGTAAAAATAAATAAATTTCTCGTTTCATATTATCTTTTGTAGACTTTTCCTCCATCAAAAACTCGTAAAAAATAACATTACAATGCTGACGCACACAAGTTGCTGACATTATAATTATCTAACATTTTAGAAAATTCACAGTGTTATCTGTAATAACACCTACATAAGACCTACATATTATCATCTTTTACTCACAAGAACATTTTGTATTTTTATTCTATACCCTCAGTGTATTCTCATTTCAGTTAGCACTGCAGAAGGCCCTTGGCACTTATCAACATCTGAGTCTACTACTCCGAGGAAAGAATGTGTCATCTTCTGCTTCGTCTACCCACCTTATGTTTTATCTTTTACCCGTTTAGCAAACAAAGTGCTACTAAAAATCCTTGTAATTTGTCGTGCTTCATTTATTTATACGCCGCGCATGTACAATTTCAAACTTCTTCTCCTTTATTTTTTACAATATAAATTTTAAAATTTTATTTTGTTTTTTTAGTGGTGGAATTTAGTTTTGAAGAATACAAGCTGTAGTAAATTCCACTAAATGTTTTATTTAATAGAAAAATATTAAACGTTTCTCTGAAGACTTTACGATATTAAATAAAACGCATGATGCGTTCTGAGACACAAACAAGAGTTTTATGGAATCATAACTTTCGGGAAATAAAATTGTTTACCTTCCTGAACGGAGAATGAGGAAATTATTTAGAAGCCATAAACTTTTTGTTATCATATTTTGGGGATATATTGTTTATTGTATATTTATTTGTACTGAATATTTATGTTACTTTTATAAGTATGAAAATACAGAACAATCTATTTATACATCACACTAATAGTGAACAAGTTATATGGCTTGTACATAAAGAATATACTGAAGTTAGGATCTATGTAAACAAGGGAAGTGAAAGATAGTTGCAAGTTAATCTGTTAGCAACTTTGGTCGGGAGCAGACCAGTAAGGAACGTTACCACCCGACAGTAGCTTAGAGATAAGATCGGGCCAGGAGAGGTTGTCTTGTACGTTTTAAATTATACAACTGACTCATTAAATTCCACTACTTTGACCACCTACCAAGATGGATTTGCGCTGCCTGCATTTCATACATCCTGACATACGAACGCTACTAAGCAGCATAAGGACATCAATTCAGCTAATTCAGGACATTTTTGTTAGTAGGCGAGACAATTTCCAGGCCCCTGTCAATAGGTTGTATTGCCTATACTAATATTATAAAGAGGTAAAGTTTGTTTGTTTATTTGTTTGTTTGTATGTAGGGGGTAATCTCTGGCACTACTGAACCGATTGAAAAAATAGTTTTAGTAATAAAAAGCTACACTATCCCTGAGTAACATAGGCTATAATTCATTTCGATAAAAACCTTTTTTTATTTCAATATTTGTAAATTTAGTCGGAAAAAATTCTTAGGTTAGGCCTGGAATGATAAACCAACACATATATTTACATTTATTACCATAGCAACAAATTGAATAAAATAACAGTAGCTACTGCTCCAATATTTCCATTAACAGCTGATTTCAAAATTTTAAGCAACTATTTTTGTATTTCTAGCTTTTAGGTTAGGGTTTTAAAATTTAGACCTGAGCCTAGCTGGTTCTTTTAACCTTTATTATAACTGCTGTTATAAAATATAAGAAATATTTAATTTGAACATTTAACATTATTTACCATATTAGTTTTGAGGTTATTATTAATCGTACACCTTTATTATAAATAAAACATAACATATGTTTTTAGAAGGTTCCATTGGGGGTTGGCGTGCGAAGCACGCAGGGGTCTCCCCTAGTTATTAATAAAGTTCCTGGTTAGCAATACAGTTATTACAATGAATTTTCAGTGTGGTTTTAAGTTTAAAGAATTACAGAAAAGCATTAAAATGCATTATTATAGAAAACAACATTGATGCTGTAGGTCTGCAAAAAGTGTTTGCTTCCATGAGTTTAAATTTTTCAATTTCTGGTTTTATAGAGTTAGCATTGCATAATATGGAAAATATTTCAAACGAGATCAATGGTCAAGCGATATTAACAATTGTACCATCAACCTTTTAATTATTAACGGTTAGCACTAACCAAACAGCACGTGTTTGTATTACAGTTTGATGTATTTTGAAACTGATTTAAGGAATGTTATCATATAAGAGGGGATTTTTTAAGGCGAAAAACCTGGGTGGTGATCATCGCCTGTTAACATAAGAGGGATACTCAGTCAAGGAAGCAAAATTGCGATTTCAGCCTCAATTTTGTTATTATTGTACACAATAACTTTTGAGTAGACTATAACTTTATTCCGCTCTCACCAACCCTGTAGTGCCGACATAGATCACTTAGTCATAGATGGCCCATTTGTTCACTATATAGATACTACAACGATAGATTAACATTTTAACCGTTGCTTATAGAAAAAAACTTTAATTGCTATCTTATCTTCTAAAGCGAGAGATAATTGTCTGTCTGCTAAATGGA
>JAGFPH010000084.1:835311-847124 GCA_018207615.1 Philaenus spumarius
TATATCACCTAAACTAAACTACCGTTTGGATAATATTTAAATGATTTTAATGATTTAAATGATTTGAAATGAAATAAATATTAAAGATGCAAATCATTTTTATCGAATTTCAGGAAATATGTCAAGTAAACTAGATTAAATATTTTAATAAGGTTGTTATAGACATACAGGAATATAATAAAGTACAAAACTTTTTATTTCCCGTCAGTGAACCTCTTTTGTAAAACTTGTTTAAAGCTTTTGAAGCGTTTCGAGATATTTATCTCATCTTCAGAAAATCCCTCTATGCATGGAGGTCTTCAAAACGTTAATTACACAGGCACAAACAGACAACACATTTAAAAAACACAGTTTGTACATGTGTATCTTACGACTCCCAGATATATTAGTGACCTGGATACTGGAAAAATGAATTTATTATACAGGAATAAATTGTAGATATTTATATTTATTTTAGAGCTTTACCATGGTTACACGATACAAATAACAAAATTGTGTGATTTATTTAAAATTACTACTTTGTAGTGTGAGGGAAATACTTAAATAATTGAAGAGTAATTGATAATATGAAAGATATGACTTCGCCATTTATTTTTTGTGTAAAATTTGTAAACAATAAGAGTAATAAATTGAGAATGCTGGTAGAATTTAACCCACCTTTATTTATTTCCCTCTATATTTAGGATTTACCTAGAGAAAACAAATAAAATAAAAACTAAAAACTATACTGTATAAAAAAAAACTATTGTTTGAAAATATTTATCAACTTTCAAATACTTTTCACATACTTGTTTTTTTAAGGATTGCCAGACAATAAAGGGGAAGCCAAATGGTTTGAACTCGAAGGATTCAATAGAATTATTTATAAAAATAATAATTTGTTAAAAATATAATTTTTTGTTTTTTTTATTACTGTAGAGACAGTGAAATCTTTGAGCAAAAATGACATCGGCCTGCTACAGGCATCCGTCTGTCTATATGAAGTTATTAATAATTATTCTTAACGCATACAACTTCGACGTTCTGCTACCTAGCGGTCGATAGCAAAACTATTGGTTTTCATGTAGGCTAACTGCGTGCTCTGTTGTTTGCTATTTTTAAGACGTAGATAAATTAGATTGGTCAAATAGTGTACTGGAAGTGGATGAATTACCGAAGGCGAGCTGGGCGAATATCTAAGAGAGCTGCATAGCATACAGATTATTTAAAAAATTTTAATACATTTTGTAGATAAAGGGATAGCAACTTGAAAATAAAGTGATACACCATTCGTACAATGTAAAGTATGCTTGAAAACTGTATGCAAATTGGCCTAGGCTAGTAGTTCGGAGGAGAAGAATTTACAAATTTGCACGAAAGCCGGGGAAGAGGGCATCGTCCAATTATGTGCGTGTTAACTACTCAGTTCAAACTGGCCCCGTAATCAATAATACTAATTTACAGATTTAAAACACTTATTTTACTTAGTTATGCAGTTAGGCTTAATTAATACGTCCCAAAAATAAAGACGTTTATTAATTATTTCTGATTCATTTTGGACATTTTGGACTGTGTAACGGTACCCACCGTGTTGTAACTTTGTGTTGTGTGTTTGTGTTGTGTAATATGTTGTGTAACTTTTATATTTTAATGTGTTGACGATCTCGAGAGAGTGATTCTCTGAGGATGGGGCACAAGCTCTGAAACGCGTCAGGAAAACTGAAGCAAAGAATGACGCTTCAGAAAGAGAAACTAAGAACTATACGTGGCGGAGCCAAATGAGGTAAATTATTGTTTAATTAATTATTTCTCTCTCACACTCTATAAAAATACTATACTATAAAGTAATAATCCTAGTCCAATCACAAATGTTGATTAATGTACCTACTGTGAAACTACGACGCCCAGGAAATTATTCTTTACGATTTATTTAATCTTAGTGATAATTTTAATCCATGTTATAATTCATTTTTTCTTTTAAAACATTATCACTTTAGAATTTTTTTATAAATTAATTAAGTTGCAATATGTGCTTCAAACTGGAGTACCGAGTCACTTGGAAAATAAACTTGTTTTTTTCCTGGAATATAACTGTAGTACTAAGTACGCAATAAAGAAGTTGACAATGCTAATCATTCCCAAGCACAGAACTCCTATGGAAATTGAAAGAGAAAAGGTTACACATGTTTTACTGTTTTACGATCTTTGCTAGGTTAGAAATTTATTTTAGATTGTATGATGATGATAAATGTCAGCTATTTTTTGTATCAATGAATTCTTTAATCGTAACTATGGTTTAGATAATGGCTTACCTTCGTACAAATAATTTTTTTTTTTTTTAAAAACCTTTATTATACTTCAAGTCCCAGAAAAGTAAGTGTAAGACACTGATTAAAATTAAATTCCGTAGCTGTTACAGATTTTATAAAAGAAAAATACTATTTAAAAATATTCTATTAGTTCAAAATACACGTTTAATACCTAAGCCAAAACTATATGACTTTAATTACAACAGACAAGATAATAGACGAAAAAATTTAACACATTGTAATATTTTAGGATTCATTTCTCGTGAATTAGTTATGCGAAACAAACATGATGACGTAACACCCTATCATTTAATTAAACAAAAAAAAATCTACAGTAATATTTATCAAAATTAATAATATATTTTCTGAACAAGAAAAGATATAATTGTTATAATGAATTAGTTACCTTAAAAGGTCCTTAATGTGACTTCAAATGAATTTCTTTGTTACTGTATTACATTTTTCGAAGACGTAACTTCATGATCAGATACTCTTGTTTGTTCGTTCACACTGTAGAACATCTTCAGTAATAAAAACAACATTGCCAAGTCAAATTATGCTCGTCACCTTACTGAAAACAACCATATACCAGGAGATTTCCAATCTAGTGTAGAGGAAATAAATTTGTGAATAAAAGGTAGAATAATGAATGCGAAAGAAGAATTCGAGATTTATAGATCATTCAAAAATAAACTGGAAGACATTTTGAATGACTAACTTTCTTTCCAGTCGCATCGTTTGAACGATACAGCCCTCAAACATTTGTCGAAAGTTTAACTATTCGTCTTGCCGGCAATACTTCGCTGGACATGACAGAGCGCACATTGGTGATAAACATGATTGTGTTAATGTAGGTATTTTTGTGTTAGTGTAAGTGTTGTGTGTTTACACATTTTTTAATGTGTGACGAGTTATACAGTGTTACATCTATCCCCCTGTTCTAACTTATTATAATCCTAAAAAAGAATTAACGCAACACATTATTGTAGGCTACTCTCGACTGATGAACACAATATACTTGAAAAATCTATACAAACTTAAAATTGAAGGTGAACTATTAGAATATCGCTGCAGCATTAGAAATCTGGGACTGATAATAAATGACCTATTAAACTTAACTGAAAATGTATCTGAGACATGAAATAAAGTATTTGCAGGGATTCACACTTAAAACAAAGAAAGATTTTTTGCCATTTCATATTCGAGTGCTCGTAGTAAAATAATTAATTAATCCATAATTTACCTACTGCGCCACTGTTGTCAGTGACATGACTGTAGAATTGGCTAATAAAATCCAACGTGCTCAAAATTATTTTATTCGATTTATTTTTTATTTAAAACGTGACGAGCATGTTAGTTTATATTATAAACAATTATATCTTTTAAAACCTGATGAATTTAGATCTTTTCATATTATTTTAACTATGTTGCATGGTGTCCTTCAAACTAGAGTGCCTACTTACTTGGCAAATGAGTTTGATTTTGCCTCGGAAATAAGCACAAGAAAGGGGTCGACATGATAATCATTCCCAAGCACAGAACTGTAAAGTATAATACATTTTTTTATCGTAATGGCATATGGCTTGTGGAACTTGTTACCATATTCTCTTAAAACTATTGATAGCCGTGCTCAATTTGTAAAATTATTGAAACTTTATTTCATGAATGGTATGGACTGATATCTTTGCTCGGGGTGTGTAAGAAAGGGAATTTGTTTAGTTTGCTTCTTTATATTTTATGGTGTATGAATGTGACCGTGAATGTTATTTATAAGTAAGTAATTTATTCGTGTTCTTCAATAAATATGTTTAAATTAGGCTATTTAGTTTTTAAAGTTTATAAAACTGTTTTAGTTTAGGATAATTTTTTATTTTTATGTGAATTTTTCTTGGTTTGTATTGTGTATTTTGTTTTGTTTTCGGCTTAAAATTGTAAATATTTATACAAATTTGTAAATGTATGTGAGTTAAGGGTAAGAGAGGATCTGATGGTCCTAACTTCACCCGAATAAAGACTAATATCCATCTATTTTCATAACACTCTATATTGTATAAATAATTCATAATTATTACAAAATATATGGAAAAATATTTAAAAATTGTACTTACTAATAATGAAACCATAAATATTTTATTCGAAGCATTATACAGATTTACAAATTAACGAAACAACGCACAACAGTTGTAAACAGACTGTTGCCCAACATTAATAAGGGTGATCCTCGAGTAAATGCTGGTAGCCAATATTTTAGGTAGTATACTAGAGGTAGGGTAGGCTATACTTGCCTAATTTTACTTGTGTATATTGTTTAACATAAACTATTAAAAGATGAAACAATTTTAAATATTCAGGACTTTAAAACTGATAATAGTTAATTATTGAAAGAAAGCCTTATTATGCCTTCTTTGACATAAAGTTATTATATGACATTATTAATAACACGAAAAGAAGATATAACAGTCTCATGGGTTAGTATAGACACAGGTGTATAACTGGAATTATAATTTGTTTAAATCAAAACCAACAATACTACTTGCTTTTGACTTGGCAACACTTCTCACTTGTGGAAAACATCCAAGCTCCATTGTGTTGTCTGTTAATTTATTTACTGTATTTACTTAGTAAGACAGTAAGGTAGGCCTACTACGATACTGTATAAGCTAGTATCGCCAGCAGTACTAATAGTGGGGCTCATGGCCCTTACAAATCGTATTTATAAAAAATAAATAATTGAAATCCATGTTAATGTTCTTATGTTTCAGTGTTTTAACAATGTGTGCTTTTGTAATATGACAAAGAGGAATTAACTTAAAACTGACTGACTATCAGAGATGGATGTATATTATGTATAACTATAGACAAGCATATTAAAGACTTCAAGTTGTATAATTAAAAGTCATACTTTATCATTATTTTAAATATTACCTAGAATTTTCAGTCTATGTTGAAAAAAAAAACATGATTAATACAAAATACAATTTATATAAAATCAATTTTAATACTTGTTATATTTATGAAATTAAATTTGTTATGTGAAATCAAGTTTTCTAAATTTTTTTGTAAGCTCAACCCCAGATTTATTTAGACCCTAACTGTTTGTTATAACTTTTAGTGTTCACTCTAAACATAACGTTAAAGTAATAAATGTAGAAACAACGCAAAGTTATAAAACCATAAAACACTTGAAGAAGAAAACTCAAAAACAGAGGTAGAAGAATATCTCTGAAGGGTACCTAAGTGTTCAAAGAAGAGTGATAGATTGGAAGGTACCTGGACTGTATGTAAATCTTAGTCCGACGGATATACTGCTTGTAATTAAATTATTCCCATTAAGAACACCAGAAGCAGACTATACTCTTAACATGCTGTTTAAAGTATTCAGTAGCAATAATGAGTGGGTAGTAAAGTAGATTAAAAAATAATAGGAAATGAGGTCTAAAGGGATTTGTAAGGATCCAACAGAATGCAATGTATAGTCACTGTCTTGGAAAGTAGAGTTCTTATAGTTTAAAACAGAATTTCTTTTCTTGATGATTTGTAGATTCAGTTCAGCAAAACATTTTAAGTTGAAATTTTTAACTTAAACAGTTTTGATATCTTCAAAAGTAGAGGATAATTTTATTAGTAAACGTCGAATAATAACCCACCGTTATTAAAAAAATTTAAATTTTAAAACGTTATTTTAATATACAAGTTGATTTAATACTACACGGGAATAATTTAAAATTTTTGAAAAACGTAATTTTAATATAGAGGTTGATTTAATATTGATTGAGAATATTTTGAAATATAGTGTATTTGAGCTGTTTAGCAGGATATCATTGTAAAAAAGAAACTCTTACCTTTTCTATAAATTGAAAAAGACACTAATGTAATAATAAAGGCATGATACAAGACAAAACTTACACTACAAAATTATAGAAATACACCAAAGTTATTGTTTTTATATATTAATCTATTTATTAATATATCAATTCTATATGAAATATGAAAAATGCTTAATGTGTAAAAGTATACATGGCATAACTATTCGTATTTGTCTATGGTGGCATTTACTAAAATAAAAAAAAGGAATTTGAGAAATAATAAAAAAATACTATTTTAAAAATAAATTATTTATAATAGCAGAACAAAATTCGTTATGCCTCTTGTATAAATAATTCAAAGCGCAACGAATGGAGGAGCGCTTACTAAATTTGTTTTTGCTAACCAAGAATATATATTTAATTAATATAATTAAATTTTGAGTTACAATTCTATCAGGGGTTTGTTATATCAGCATTATTGAATATAAAAGTAACGAAGTATTGGTCATAAAAGTAACATGGAATGAGTAAAGTAATAACTTAAAAGTTAACTGTTGATTATAAGCAGAACTAGAAGGTTGGACAATAACGTTGTTCGTTGATTGAATTGTAGAGGTGGTAAAATTTATTAGTATAATATTTCTAGAAGAAAACCTCTTAGTTCATTTCTTGTACCAATATTGCACTGTCAGATTATATTTTTCTTTATGTGAATTTTTCGTTTAAGTTTGAGCTTTTATAATGTGTTTAAATGGGGAAACGGGCAATATTCATGTACCTATATCTCAATACTTATTTGAGATATATGTATAAAACTTTAACACGACCATCTTGTACATATATATATAGTGAATGTTTGGACCTAGAATTAACTTCCTAGATATAAAAGATTTTACTAGTCTGATCATGTGGTAAAAATTTCAGAAGTCAGTCGCAAGTACAACTGTAGCTACAGGAACATAAAGAAAAGATATTAAGTTTTCGGAAAATCGTGATTTTATAAATACACTAATCAATACAACCTAATACAATCATAGTATCACTCAATTCCACTTTTAAAAATATCCTCCTCCATACTGGCTATTGTCCTAGGTCTGTGCATCCTCCGACTTCCTTTTACTTTGCCTTTTCTTCTCCCTGGCCTCCTTGATAGCTTCATTTGCCGCACTTCCCGCCTTTTTGACTCGCAGCTTAGCCATGCGTCTGAAGGTCTCATAG
This sequence comes from Philaenus spumarius, assembly GCA_018207615.1. Taxonomy (NCBI): domain Eukaryota; kingdom Metazoa; phylum Arthropoda; class Insecta; order Hemiptera; family Aphrophoridae; genus Philaenus; species Philaenus spumarius. The sequence goes on from JAGFPH010000084.1 coordinate 842,624, forward strand.
GTATTCTTCCCAACACCCAAACCAAGTTTCTCAACTACCTCTACTCTGCTTATTGCCCCATCATTTAAAGTAATTACAGCATCTAAAGCTCCCATTTTTAGAGAGTGATAGCCTACAAATGTGGTCTTTAGAATTGGGCTCCATAAGGTATTGTTGTAACTCTCATTTGGATTTTGGGTATGAACATGCTGGCATTTTGATAGTAGTTCATCTTTAGTGAGGTCTCTAAAAATTAGTTTGATTGTTTCCATGAGAGCAACAGGTAATGAATTTTTATATTTATAAACCTCATTTTGTAAGTAAGCTTTTATTTAATTTGCACCAAGATTATAATCCCTTCGGGCAAAGCTGATGAGTTGGCTTATCATCGGTGGACATATTATGGAAATAAGTAGCCCAAAATGCTCTTTGCATTTCTTTTAAATTCCCTTGATTTCTTCAAATGGCAAGTCCATAGTACGTTTGCAATAAATCGATTTCATTGTTGGTAAGCCTATTTTTACCATCAAAAACCTTACCGTCTGACAATGTCTGGCCTTTGTTTTTTTTGTTTAGCCGTCGCAAACGAGAACCAAGTCTCTTCTGGACATGGCCTATTCACTCTAACTTTGTAATGTCACACTCATTGTTATAGTGGTTCACTTCATTCACACATTCATACGCTTTTGAGTCCCAATCCCCCAAATAAAACGCGTACCGCACTTTACGTTCCAATTCAAATCGCTGAAACAGTTTGACAATACCTGCACTTTCCATCCCACCACTGCTACCATCATAGTCCTTTACACATCCAATATGCTTTGATTTTTCTTCAGAGGTTTTCAGTTTTGATCAACCTTGACAATACTTAGTTAGGCATTCTATGTCTAGAATTTTTCCAGTATCAAATGATGTACTAGTGACCACACCATTCATTAAAACGTGGCCTCTTCGCTGCCATGAACCGTCAAATCCAGCCTCTATATTCATGTTATCATTGTTTTCAATAACAGCTTCTTTAGCAGCTTGTTTCATAGATGTTTCTGCAACCTCTGTCAAACTGTTTAAAATACTTTTGACTTGAGGTATAAATCGGAGTGGAGGAGAAGGCACATTCAGCAAAGGGCACAATGTCCTTGCTCTGGCTAGGCCTACTCAGATACTGACGCAGACCGTAAACTTGCCTAGTATTTATTTCATGTAGGCTATTTACCTTATTGGAAGTCATTTTGGATTCTTGCTTTTTACATTTAGAACAATAAATATTCAAATTACACGCTAGTCCTTTTCGTTTCGATGGATCCTCTGTAATGGATATCGAATCTATGCTGTCACAGTATTTACATCGACACAAACTACTAACTAATTCACTTATGGTACTTATATTTACAATAATATTTACAGACTCAGATTGCTATTTAGAGTTGGTTTCAGAAGGCTCATTCAAATAAAGGAGCTTTTTATTTGATGCACTAGGTTTTCTTGGTTGAAGCCTACGCCTAGAATCTGGAGTTACTTGACTAACCAGTGTTACGCTATAAATAGAACTAGGGGAGCTGTAAATAAAGTATTCTTTCCTAGTGTACATGTTACCCGTAAATGTACGTTTCTTTCGATAAGATAAAGATCTTGGCATTTTAAAACTATAACAATAACAACAAAAATAACAATTATTCCACTTCACTTCACGATAAAAGTCACTTGTGTCTTATGTGACGTAACTTATTTGTTTACAAACAGAAAGGCTAACCTTAAAACCAAATACTAAAAGACAGCTGACACTTGATGACTATAACAAATTAATTGTTAGTATACCCTGTAAAAAGAGGAAAGGGGTAAAAATTAAAGAAATAGTAGCATATATAAGAGTGAAGCCTAGCTTTGCACCACGGGATGCAGGTTAACTAGCTGAAGTTGATTCTTTGGGCTAAAAAGTATGGACGTTCAATTTTTTTTTAGAGGTGATTGACAATTAAAAGCTATAAGTGTTATATATCACTGTATTCAGAAAGAAATGTACAATACATTTTGACAAAACATTAAAAATAAAAAAATAATAAAAAAATCAGTTCAATAAGGTGAACTGATGTCAAACTACAATGAACTAAATTGTATACTATCAAATTGCAAAATATTGTGTGTTAAAAAAAGTACTCATCAGAAATAATAAGATATGTGATAGTTGTACATAAGCATTTTTCCTGTTGAACATGTAATTCTTAAAACATACAGTATTTCTTGACAAGAATATTTAACCTGCTTAATTTTAAAGATTTGTTTACAACAAAAAATTATAAAAGTCATTCTGAAGTTTTACAAAAATTTAGTTCATAATATAATTTCAAACAGTATAGATATATTATTTTGCAACAGCAAGTTTGATTTAATATAATTTCATTGTTGAATTAATCTTACAAAATCCAGATACAAGATTGTAAATAAATTGCTCTAATTATTTAACAAACTAGGGGCACTGCCCCTGGACGCTTCGCTTCGCTCGCAGTTGGAAAATTCGCTAAAGAATCTCGTTAATCTTTGGCTCGTTTGTACATAGGTTTGTAAAATTATGAAACCAGGCTTAAATATATTAACAGTAATTATAAGATTAATTATAACCTCAAATACATGCTTTGGAAACGTGAGAGGCTTTCATTACGATTTTAGTCCTAGTTCTACTATCTTGTGTCAACTAAAGTTTTGAAACCGGGCCTAAATATAGTAAAAATTATTGCAGGATTAACATAACCTCAATACTATGTTTCAGAAATGAGAAAAGGCCTATATTACAAATTTGACTATTAGAATTTATGCATCTTTGACAAGTTTACTTTTTTTTGACAAAATAAAATTGTTAAATCAGGCCCAATTTATTCTAATTGTAACGTGCTAAAACAGTATAAATTAGCTTGTTTTTTAACAGTAATTAAAAACTATCCAATGAACAGCTGATTTTGGATAATACTCAATCTCAGTTTTATTCCACTCTATTTCCAACGTGCTAAAACAGTATAAATTGGCTTGTTTATAAACAGCTGTTTTGATCGCTTTGTTTACTATTTCGTTGTTATTTTGTAACCAACATGGCAAACCATAAGACCCTATGTTAAAATTTTTCAAATTTTAAATTACATTTTCTCAATTAATTGCGTTTTTACACGAAATACAACTATATGGGTGTATTTAAAAATCAAAACTACACCTAAATACAAAATTTATTTGAATTCGTTAGAACCGTTTTCGAGATCCCCGACAGATACAAAGATATATACAAAGATATATATAAGAATTGCTCATTTAAAGTAATAGGATAACTTGTTTTTGATTTTATTATTGTTAGGAATTTATAGCAAATTAAAAATAATAATATTATGTATCTTGATATATAAATAATGACACAAAATGTAACTTTTATTTTTCTACCATACAAAATTGTTTAGTTTAAATATACGAAATAATACAAAGCTTAAGGTCTATTTTCAGTATCTACAAACTATACACGGCCTTTGAAAATAGCGAATTACTTATTGATGGAGGCTCGGCCGATTCCAAGTTCCACCATAGCTTCACCACAAGTAATCCTATTTTGAGTGAGGTATAGGCTGCGTTTGTTTTCCACCCTACTTTATTTAGTTCTATGGATGAAAGTTGTATCCCTTAAAAATGAATCAGCAGGATAGATTTAGTTTGGAGATGAAAATTTAGCAAATTAAGTTTGAGAAGTAAATTTACAGTAGGCCTAAGTAAATTATATCGTAAATAATACATGAAATAGAAGAAGAATAACATTCAAATAGTATGTATTTCCCGTGATCGTATTACTGATCTAAACTGTGTTTTTCCAATAATTAAATTAAACTTTTCATCACTTGTTCACAAATTTTGCTTTTCCGTGAAGCATACTTCTACACAACTGGTTTTTAAGCAGCAATATTGTCGGAAGTAGAGCAAGGGATGTGTTTTTTAGAAACAATGTTGAGAATATCTTATAAACCACATATAAAAAATGCTTAAAAAGGTTTGTGTTATTATAAATGACATTGTTTATGATTAAGTCAAATTTATGTAACAACTTTATCCATTTAAAAAAAAAAATCTGTAATTGATCCCTGTTTTGAAACAAAATGAAATTATGCAAATTAGCTGCATAAAATAACTTATGTATGCTTTATATTATAACAAGATATTACTGAATACAAAGCAATTGGTGATTACTTATGGAGAGCAGTGCTAAAATATCAGTTTATAGCCAAAATATGTTGTAGTCTTAACTGAAATATGGATTGTGTTATCCATAACTAATATTTGTTTATTTTTCATAAACGAATGACAAGCAATTCTAAAAGAGTTCTACACACACACATTCACACTTTCTATTGAAAACTATAGTCCATTTCAAACTTTATAGTACAAATTAAAAACAAAAATTAAATATCATTTATTAACCATCAGTGGCAGACGCAATAGAACAGTGAGTAGGCCTACATGTAAATCTCGAAATTATTTGATGTTGTTATTAGTTTTT
>JAGFPH010000084.1:855213-868181 GCA_018207615.1 Philaenus spumarius
GATGCATCAAGGGTCAACTACAAGGTCAAGATCATCCCTACAGGCACACAAAGCAAACATGTATAATAATCCGTGCGGAAGATGTGGCCGATTTCATATTTTTGGAAAGTGTCCAGCATGGAATCAAGTATGTTCAGAGTGTGGTAAATTAAACCATTTTAGAAACATGTGTAAGTTTTCAGTTAACCAACTGACAGAAACAGGTAATGAAAGTTTATTATGTGATAATGAAAATAAAAACTTTGTGATAAACGCTTTAGCTAAACCTAACCTGCAAAATTATAGGGTAAATGTAACTCAATGGTATGAGACAATTATAATAAATAAAGTGCATCAATCTTTTAAAGTGGACACGGGAGCCCAAGTAAAAATTATATCGTATAATTCCTTTCTTAAATTAGGAATTAATGTTAATTTAATTAATAAAACAAATGCTAAAATTACTTCATTTACAAACAACAGATTACCTGTTGTAGGGACTTGTACATTACAAAGCAAGTTTAAAGGCTCAAACTATGAATTGACTTTTTATATTGTTAAATCCAACTGTGAAAATTTGCTAGGACTTGATACATGTCTTAATTTAGGAATTGTTAAGCATATCAATACCTTAAAGTTAGACCAAATAGATAAAAAGTACAAAGATTTATTTGATAATGAAATAGGGTGTGTACCAGTTAAAGTTAGGATAGAGTTAAATGAAAATTCATGTCCTGTAATTAGTGCTCCTAGAAAAATTCCTTTTGCACTAGAAAATAAATTAAAAGCTGAATTGGATAGAATGTTAAAGCTAGGTATCATTGAAACTATTAGTGAGCCTACTGATTGGGTTAATTCGCTTGTAATTGTTCAAAAGAAAGATGGTAATATAAGGTTATGTTTAGATCCAAAACCTTTAAATGAATGTATTAAGAGATCGCACTATCAATTTCCTACTTTTGAGGAAATTATTCATAAAATTAAAGGTGCAAAGTTATTCACAGTGTTAGATGCAAAATCAGGTTTTTGGATGCTTCCATTAGATGAGGAATGTGCCAAAATAACTACTTTTCAAACGCCTTTTGGCAGATTTTATTTTAAAAGATTACCATTTGGATTGAGCTGTGCTCCAGAAATATTTCACAGAGTAGTGTCACAAATTTTTGAAAAAATTGATGGGGTTCAGTCATTTCAAGATGATATATTAATATGGGGTGAAACAGAAAAACAATTAACCGAAAGAGTTAATGCAGTGTTAGATAAAGCTCAAACTAATGGATTTAAATTCAATATTAACAAATGTAAATTTAATGTTAAAGAAATAAATTTTCTCGATCATAAAATTAGTTCTGATGGTATTTCGGTAGATGAAAACAAAATAAAAGCTATAATTGACTTACCAATACCTAAGGATAAAAAAGAACTTGCAAGAATTTTAGGAATGTTTAATTATGTTTCAAAATTCATAGAAAATTTTTCGGAAATATCACAACCTCTCAGAGCTTTGCTAAAAAAGATGTAGAGTTTACTTGGAATAAATATCTTAATGAGGTGTTTAACAAATTGAAAACAATAATAACACAAGCCCCAGTATTAAGCTATTTTGATCAATCTAAGCCAATATTGTTGTCTGTCGATGCAAGTTCGACAGGGCTAGGTGCTTGTTTATTGCAAGATAATAAACCTGTATGTTATGCTTCTAAAGCCTTAACAGAAAGTCAAATTAACTATGCTCAAATTGAAAAAGAGCTCTTAGGAATAGTTTTTGGTTGTACAAGGTTCCATCAGTATATTTTCTCAAAAAATGTTACTGTTGAAACGGATCATAAACCTTTAATAGCAATATTTAAAAAACCCTTATCAAAAATCTCAAGTAGATTACAAAGAATGTTGTTACGCCTTCAACAGTATAAACTTAATGTAGTGTACAAACCGGGTAAAGAGTTAGTTATTGCTGACACTTTGTCAAGACATTTCATTGTAAATGACAAGGTTGAAGATGAGGTTTTTGACGAAATAGAATTACAGGTTAATTTATTAATTGATAATTTACCAATTTCACATGCTAAGTGGTTATTGTTTGAGAAGGAAACTAAAAATGATGAAGAATTAAATAAATTAAAAGACTATATTAATCATGGCTGGCCAAAATATAAAAGTAATGTAAATGATAAATTAAAATGTTATTTTGATTTTAAAGATGAATTAAGTATTATCAAAAATGTAATATTTAAAGATGACACAATTGTTGTACCAAAAAGTCTAAGAACACAAATGATGGAAATTGTTCATCAAGGTCACATGGGAATAAATAGATGTAAATCAAGGGCTAGGTTAGCACTTTATTGGCCTAACATGTCTAATGATATCAAGAATTATGTTGAATCTTGTCGAACCTGTAGTAAATTTAAAAGAAATCAATCTAAAATGCCTCTATTGCCACATACAGTACCGAAATTACCATGGTCAGAAGTGGGAATAGACGTGTTTGAATGGGAACAAATGTTGTATATTGTTGCTGTTGATTATTATTCAAACTATATTGAAATAGCAAGTATCTCAAATACTAAAAGTGTAACTATAATATCAAAATTAAAAAGTTTTTTTTTCTAGACATGGGATACCTTTAAAAGTTTATTCTGATGGGGCGTCTTATTTTAAATGTGAAGAATTTAGAATGTTTTGTAAAAATTGGGATATTGAGCATGTAATTTCAAGCCCTCATTTTCCTCAATCAAATGGCATGGCTGAGAGTGCTGTAAAAACAATGAAATCATTATTAAAAAAAAAACAGCTGATGCTGGAGAAGATATTTATCTTGCGCTTTTAAGTTTTAGAAACACTAATAAAAATAATGTGGAATCACCTGCTCAACTTCTCATGTCAAGGAAATTGCGTACCTTAGTACCAACACATTACAACTGTCTTAAACCTAAACTTAATTATAATAGAACCAGAAAACAACTGTATGTTAACAAACAGAGAATGAAGGGACATTTTGACCGAAATTCTAAACCACTGCAGAGTTTATGTAATGGTCAAGATGTTCTCTTTCAGAAAAAACCTAATTCCAATTGGTCTAGCGGTAACATAATTCGAGAAACAGAAGAACCTCGATCATATATAGTCATAGATCAAAACGGTAAATCATATAGACGTAATAGAATACATATTAGTCCTGCGGTTGAAAGAATGTCTCCTACAAAATGTCCTTCCATGTCTCGTCAAAAGAATGAAATAAGCCCATTAAATCAATCTAATAGAAGAATAAGTGATAGTGTTAATTCAGGGCAAAAGGTTAGTCCAGAAAGTGATTTTTTAAAAGATCTTGATAATTACAAAACCAGATATGGTAGAGTAGTCAAAAGCAGTTGTAGATTAGAAGATAAATTTTAATTTAGTTTAAAAAATGTTTGAGTTGTAAATAGTTAGAAGATAGTTTCTAATTTGAAAAAATAATGTACATGTTTATTAATTTGAGTATTATTAATGTAACGTCTAGTTTTGAATTTCAAAAAAAAAAAAAAAGAATACTAGTTTGTTTTGTATTAGAATATAATTTTAATTTCTTTAAAAAAAAATTATAAGGTTATAAAAAAATGTTTACTATTATTTGATTTATTCTTAGTTAAAAAAAAGAAGGAAATTGTAATGTAATCTGTAATTCTAATATTAAGTAAACATTGTAGCAACATGTCGTGGCTACGATGCGCAGCCAGCAGTCTTACAGTGAACAGCGACCGAAGTAGATCGCTGAATAATAAAACTGGTACTGCATAAATGTAATGTGCATTTCTTTTAATAATTAATTATGAACCCGAACATAACAACGCCTACGCACGTGCAGATAGTGCAGAGACAGAAAATTATTAACAAAAAGGCCCCTTCCTTGTAAAATTAAGGAGATTCGGCATTTTTCCTGGCATCAAGTTGCAGGTACTCCTAGGTACTAGCCAAGTGCTACAACTGCCAGGTCTTTGGACACTCGTGCCTCGGCACGCCATAATCCATTTTCCTTCGTAGGGTGCTGCGGCTCTCTCTGGCCGGCCTAGGGTTGTTCTTCCGGCTGCTGCCACCTCGTCTGTTGGATTGTCTGCTCATCCTGAGACCATACCACGACATCCTCCTGTTCATGCTGTTATTTATATTCCTGTTTCAAGTTTTAAATCATACGCGGCAGCAGTCACTCCGGCGAAACGGCCAACGGCTGAAATCGAGGCTCTACCCTCGAAAGGAGAGAGACTCATTAATTAATTATGTTTCACATGCAGACGTGAGTCGGACACTGGTGCAGGAACGCCAAAGAGGGCAACTACAATAACTACTCCTGCTTAGTCGTCAAAAAGGCGGCGCTGAGTGCATTTATCGGGACGACTGCTCATGACTGCGAAAGTGAGGCCAACCCCACCTGATCATTGTTGGGTTTATTGATACCATCACAAATGAAAAGTTGACAAAGTGGTTCACTCAGCCGATTCCTTTCACTTTAGGTACTGGGGACAGAAGCTTTGCAGAGCTGCTTGTAGATATTTGGGCTATACACCAAGAACTTCTCTGAAAGGAGTAGGGACCTTATGGTGGTGGTCTGGTACGCGAATGGCAGATCCTTCAAGACCTTCGTAGACGGCAATCTCTCCGGAAAAGTGTCCTAGTGCCAGTACTGTATCTTGTATTTAATAATGATTTTCCAACCGTTCCTGGCGTTACACTGTATCAAGATTAAAGCTGGGTTGACACGATACGAATAAACCCATTCTGATGGATCATTCGGACGCTACTCATGTCGTGTCAACAGTTTGTCCTTGTAGCTCTGATTTGACGAACTCGGCCCGAGTTGAGTCGGATAGCGCACTACTTTCTCTCGGATAAGAGTTGTGATTTAATTTGTGAGGCAGATAGCGACCGACGACTGTGATCAACCGGCGAAAAAAAAAATATTTAAAGGTTGTCAAATAGGGAAACGGTTCACTTTGTAGAATTGTATGAAGCTGAGAAATGATTGTGGAATTTAGGACTTACAGATTACAAGAACAAAACGCTGTGGGTCGTATTGTCAAAGAGTTAGATATGCATATATATTACCTAACACATAGTAATCCTTTACGCACAATCCGTTATCACGACTGTAAATTAAATCAGAGCGTACTAGCGTGTCTACACTCTACTCGGTGTAAACTGGTCCCTAGTGAACTCTGACCGAGTAAAAATAGCTAGCTCGGTCCAAGCTTACTCGTATCGTGTCAACCCGGCTTTATTGCGGAAAAATCCGATTCCATCTGTTTCAGGAACTTTCGTAAGATGACACGCCCTTTGAGCTGTGAAGCTTGTGGGGTGGCTATCCCTTGTACCGTCAAGTACCTTGGCATAACACTGGGTAGTAGACTCCTGGTGTCATGTACTGACCAAAGTCTCAGAAGGAAAGCGGATCCAATTGTGCCTCTCACCCTGTCTGCTATGGCATAGCCCTCTGTCTGTACATACCAAAGTTATAATTTATCTGTTAGAAGTGCATTTCAAGCTGATGTATGCGTCCACGGCTTGGTGGGTGCTAGCCAGCAAATCCAACAGGAATTAATTCAGGCAGTGGCTCCACGCAGCCTCACATGCCAGCCTTAGTATATGAGGAACGCCACCCTTCTAGGGTCAGATGGTATCCCTACCCTAGAGGTATACTCTAAAAAATGTTCCTCTAAATTGTTTCAGGACTCACATGACTCAGGCTATCTACACAAAGCCGATATCTGCAAGACACTCGATATCCCAGTAGGCTTCGGCCAGCTGCCATCTTGGATGATCCGCCAAAGAGTCAATCCTGCAGCGCCTCTACATTGCCAACAATTCCATCATGCAAGCCTCTATTTTATTCTGTTTCAATAACTATATCCAGTTGACAGCTCTCAGCCATTAATGAGTTCCTTAGATGCTGAGGCCGCTCTCCCCTGTGCATGTCCAGAATGGATGGAGAGGACATTTTAGTTTATAGTGTTTCTCACTTGCATGAACAGTGCCCCTTAGGAGAGAAGTCTGAGTAAATGCATTTAATCCTACGGAAAAAAATTAGAAAATTAAATGGTACAAGGCACCTCGGTTGGACAATAGACAGGAGTACAATCTCGTATTTTACAGCAAAGGGACGAATTCATTTAATAATAGGAAGGTGGTATATTTTGTCCTGAATTATCCACCGAATGGAATTCCAAACACTACTTAATTCGTAAGCTAAGAAATTACATTGCTAATCAGAAATTGTTACTAACTTGACGAGGTCTTTTTAAATAGTTCTTTTTAAAACTAATTTACTGCAAATTAGAGTCTTTTAAAGTGAACATGGCGTGGAAGCATAAGAGTTTCATTTTGAAAAAAACCTTTTCTGTATTGTAGACACTTTGTATATAAGTATTACTCAGGTCAAAATGTATTCAGTACCTTTTTTGAGTCATTGTATCTAGAAACCGAAGTACAAGTTATGTTCCATAATTTTCAAGCCTGTATATGGAGCAAAAAAAAACATATATGTAATACTGTATGTACATTAAGAAAAAGTAAAAGACAATGTCATGATATAAACAAGTATTGAATTGCAACGTATGGGAAACTTTAAGTAACCTGCCATATGTCCTTTGAATTCTCATAAAATTTAAAAATTCTCAGTATGAATGAATGTGCTTTTGTGTGACTATGTTCTGTGAATGAATGTTTATGAATGTATAAAATTTTGTATAATTGATCATTTGTGTTTTAAAATGTAAAATCCAGCTAACTGTTCATTTTAATACCAGTTTCTGTTAGTTTGGTTTTGCTTGTTTTCTAAATAAAAATTTTTTTAATGTATTTTAGTTTAATGTTATATTAATTTCTAATTCAATTTTCTGTTATTATTATCATTATTTTTGTTGTTTTACTATTGACATTTTTATGTATGTATTATAATGTATAATGGGGATAGGCAGTAGATAGGACTAGATTAACAGTATTAACCTCGCCCCACAAGAATAAAGGCAATTCTATTGTAAAAGAAAGGAGATTTGTAAAATTAGGTAATCAAATAAATCATTTTTACACCTACAAATACTCATAGTAATCTAATATAAATATTTAAGTTGAAATTCTTGTGAAGCAGTGAGGTGGGTTGGTGACAAATTAATAAGTAGACTACATCCATTTTAATAGAATGCAACTGCTCTTAATAATTTATAAGAAACCAACTGTCCCAAAACAAACCAGCTGTTCATCATGTGAGAAACAAATATTAAGCGCTCTTCCTTTTTATACTCAGCCCTGATTTTAGTTATTCAAACTTCTATCATAAATCTAAATAAAGAATGTTTTAGTAAATAATACATACAATGTGTTTTTCCACCCCAACGTTTACGGCGCCCTAAATTAATGACTTGATACAGCTTTAGTCAAGATAAGTTTAAAGTGACGAAGTTTACAATAATTTTAGTGAAGCAAACCTCTATTGTTTCAATAATTTCTAAAATTGTGTAAAAAATCAAGATTAATAATTGGTTTACACAATGGACGGTTTACAAGATGAATACATTTTCATATAACCAGTTTGAAAAATGCTTAAAATGTATAAAAGTATACATAGCATAACTATTATTCATACTTATGTATGCTGGCCTTTACTAAAACAACAAAAAGGAATTTTGAGAAACAATGACAAATACTATTTTTAAAATACATAATTTATGGTAGGAAAACAAAATTTGGCATGCCTTTTAAATATATAATTTAATGTGTAATAAAATCCCTGGAGGACCGCTTACCAAAAAAGTTCTTCGCCAACCAAGGCTATATTTAAATTTAGAATTATAAATCTATAATGGTTTTGCTATATCAGTAATATTGAATATAAAAGTAACGAATTAATGGTCATAAAAGGAACATCGAATGAGTAAAGTAATATATTAATAAGACAATGCGTCAACAATAGTCAATGTTTCTTTTCTTTGACTGTCGCAAAACAGCCGATTCAGCTATTCACATGGCCCACTACACGGACTACAATAAAATATGTACAGAGTTTATGTTTATGTTCGTATATTTATGTATTTTTAAACAATGACAACGGGAACTACCCAGCAAGCACTCGTTAATGGCTCGATAAAACGGCCGTAGTGAGATATTAAAAGAAAAGCAAAATTGACTATTGTGACGGCAAGTCTTATTAATATGTTACTATTAATCAATAGTCGGAATGGCGATAACAAATATGTATGAGTAAAGTAATAAATTAAAAGTTAACTGTTGATTATAAGCAGATCTATAAGGTTGGACAATAACCTTGGTCCAAGGAACATATATAAGCCCACGCTACTTAAACCTGAGCATTCCCTCTAAAATGATCGCTAGTTGAATATGACTCAACGTTCTAGAAGATCCTAACTGCATAAAAAAGCAGCGAAGGTAGAAAGCGAGGAAGGGGCTAGATACTACGAGCTACACTTATCTGTAAATTTTGTGGCCCTGCCATGAGGTAATTTAATTTATGTTATAGATTTCTCTAAAAAGGCTACTATATATAGGGAAAAAAGACTAAGTTCCGACTCATTTCATAAAAGAAGATTCTATAAGATCTATAATTATTTAGATTAATATCATAATTATTCAAGTGCATTATTATTATTTTCTGAAATTATATTTAAAAGAATAAGTAAATAGTAATTATGTACATATGAACCTATGTCAGATTTAGTAGATACTAATATTTGTTTATTTTTCATAAACGAATGACAAGCAATTCTAAAAGAGTTCTAAACACACACATTCACACTTTCTATTGAAAACTATAGTCCATTTCAAACTTTATAGACAAATTAAAAACAAAAATTAAATATCATTCATTAACCATCAGTGGCAGTCGCAATAGAGCAGTGAGTGGGCCTACATGTAAATCTCGAAATTATTTGATGTTGTTATTAGTTTTTTTCAGTCAATAAATACATTTTTGTAATAAGTTAGCATACAATCAGTGGTCTTGAATGTGAATACAAACTGCACTATGCTACACTTTTATATTAAGTAAATGATAGGGGTGTTATGGACTATCTTTTTGGATTCTATTTCATTTTTGAAAAGTGTTGGGGTGGGGGTGGTGTGGGGGTTTGTTCTTTTGTTGGTTGTTTTAAACATCACAACTAATGTTTAATCATACTCAATATATTTTTTATTTTAATGAAAATAATTACTAGTATGAATGTATTTATTTCTCCTGCACATTTTTAAAGGCCACAAAATACGTATACATCAGTTATTGGAATCCATTTAGACAATAGATTAAACACAAAAAAATGTTCAACATAAATTTTGGTACCACTTGACTATATTGACTTTTAGTTTTATTTTATTTAATAAATTTATTTTGTAATAAGTTAACATAAAAGCAGTGGTCTTGAATGCCAATACAAACTGCACTATGTTACTTGCTGCCTGTAAAAGGCACAAATGAAGATGATTTATAATGCACTCTTTTAAAGTGTTCTTATCGTCAGTGACCCATTTGCATTTGTACCAAGAATAATTGATTCAGCGGAATCAGATGGAATTGAGGCAAAATAAATTTTATTCTAATCTAAGTGCTAGTTTTCTTTAAAAATTAGTAATACTGTTAGTAAATAGTAGGCCTATTTGTAATATTGTTAAAACGCATTTAACACATAGTATAACAGTCGATCCATGCTGTTCTTAATTAACAAATATTTATACGAGTATTATGTGTCACAATTGCCTTAACTATCTGTTTTAAATTAAATATTTTAATTTCAAAACTGTTTATCAAAAATTGTGTACAAATACATTTTTTAGCAAGCATAGAATAAAGGGAAATATTTTAAACAAAACAGACAAAAAACTATAACTACATCAGTTTTTATAATACCACAGTTTTTATTATTAACCTGCCCTCTTGGGCTTTAAGGTTTCTTATTCAATGTGAATTTTGAATCATTTGTTAACTAATAACATTATTTAATAAGTTCTTTAAAAACATAGTGTTATGTGAAGTGCCCCAGAGCGAACTTGTCTCTGCCATTCCCTTCTCACTAATACATATAGGTAAACTATTTAAACAATAACTTCCGAATAATTTTAGTTGAAACACTACAAATTTAAAAAAGAAAATGTGTTGTCACAGATTTAAAGACATACAATTCAAACTATCAACTAGCCATTGAATACATTGTTTATATAGGAACAAATATGCACTGCAAGTTGTAAAGTCGCAAATTGAACTGTTTGTATTAAACGAAGCAATTTACTATCACGAAGATGTAAAAACGGCAAGCGCATAAAATGTAGTAGTTTAAATAATTTCTTCGTTTGTGTTATATTTCTCTCTGCTAAGTGATCATACAATAATGTATTATCTGTAAATCTAAAAAGGTTGGAAATTTATTTCAATATGCAATTATGTACAAAGTAAAGAGTGCAGTAAACCAATTGAATTCGTCAATGTTGCTTCTATGAAAACAAAATGTGACAAAAGTTTTATGAAGATGTGCATGAATATTTAGATGGAAATTAGAGTTTTGCAAAGGGTTGGCAGCACTGAATAAAACATCCGGTATATTTATTAACTCGCATACCTCCCTTCTATTATTAGTTAAATTAAGGTTCCCGGTAGAGAGAACTTAATAAAAATAATGAAACAGATAAAAATAATGAAACTTTCCTGATGTAATAATCGTAAATGAAATCAACATGTCAAATTTAGCACTATGATTTTACCAATAATATTAAATCAATTGTTTTATTCTCTTAACATACTCTATATTTATCTTCAAAGCTGTTATCTTTCTACGAATACTAAAAATCTTGAAGTCAATTGGGAGTAAATCTGTTAGATTTGATTCTGTTCCAAATATCTTCATCAAGTCTACCAGTGATAATAGCTATAATTAAAGCTATTAAAAAAATCTCTTGCTGTGTAAATTTTACGTATAAGTGGACGTATAATAAATTCAACATTTTAGCAAAACATTTCTACTTAACCTTAAATGAATAGGTAAATATTAAAAGCTTTTCAATAATTTTTAGAATTGCATTTTTTCTGGGACATTAACATTTTTAATTCTTTAAATTTAATTCTGGAAATCAGTAATATGTTTGTTTCACTTCAATTTTTTGCCCAAAAAATTGCCCTATATTTAAAAGTTACTAAACACTTAAACTCTTATGATTAAAATTTTATATAACAAGTTTTAAAAATATTTACTGCCACACAATAAAACAACATACGAAAATAAAATGAGTTTCTTTAAAATTCTTTCAAAATATTCGCCACCAATGTCAGCAGTATCATACAATATTAATAAATATATTGGGGTACTCAAGTTTATGCTCCACAATGTTAAGGAGAGTATTTATTGAATTTTGATTATTGATATATAATCGGGTTAACATATTTTATATCCATGCCAAATTTCAATTAAATAATCGTTGCTGTCTATGTCATCCTGAGAAATATGACTGTGACACAAATACAAACTATCCAATTATCGTATGACGATTCCGTATTTTCAGGGTTTAGAACCCTAAAATATAAAAGTTTTATTTATTAATAGATTTCAACGGAAGCAAATATCTTTCAAAAAAATCGATAGTGTTAGTAATATTTATATAATAAATTTGCCTAGATATAAAATCTACCATTTAAAACATTGCGCCTTCATATTTATGAGAATAAATTTTAGCAGACGGTTTAAGATTCACTAGTAGTATCACCATTTTGCAGGCACACTTCTTTGATGGTTACAATATTCCCGTTGATACTCAGTGTAGATTCTGTATTAGAATGCCAATAAAAATGTTTAAGTTATTTTAAAGAAAATTGACGGGTTCCCAACTCAAAATTGAAGAAATGTATCATATTTCAACAACAGTTCTTTTAAATTGATCAGTTTGAGTCAAAATGTCTGCCAATCCTAGCTTAACCCTTTTGTATGAGTTCGTCGACGCGTTTCGGAGTTCCTTCATTCTCAAGACCTACTTCAGTAGTCTAGTAGGCCTACTTCAGCTTCATTTGAATTCTTAAATTTATCAATACATGAGTCATATAAAACATATTTGAATTTGATTATTATATAATTATATCACAAGACTTATAATATTCTATACTTTTGACATTTAAAATAAACTGTTTAATAAACTAACTAATGCATAACATTTCATTACAAAACACAAAATATACAAAAAAAAAAAACATAAATACATGATTGGAACTAGGTCTCTCATGGCACTCAAGAGGTACGTTTGGTTTGGAGCGTTTCTATTTTTAAGTTAGTAAGCCAAAACCAGTTTTTTTACCGAAAGTAAACATTTTGAGATTTTTGTACTAGAATGAAGCTTTTTTTGGGTTTTATCTAACAAAATGAGTGTGGGAGAGTATTCTGCACATTTTTTTACACGACCTTATAGCTATTCTGAAGTACAAACTAGCGAAGAGAGTGTTTCCCCTGCAAGCGGAACGAAGTAGTGCGTGAGACGGGGTTGAGGTCTGAGGTGCAAATCAATTCTACTAATATATGTCGTACAGAAGGCAGCTGTTCAGCACCTTCGTGAGTAGACCAATTTTCAAAATAGTTACTTGAAACCCTAAAACACATAAACTTAGTTTTGGAAATTCGCTCAACTCACGTCAGCGGTTCAGTTGTATCTCAATTGTAGATATAATATAATACTTTAAGGATGAGTACCATTGGAAATTTACATCGCCATAAATATATTAGATTTAATTTGTACTAGTATAAATTCGGCAATAATTCTCTACATGTAATATTACTGTTTTTATGGTGACCCGTACTAATTATTTTTTTTAACAAAACCCAAATTTTGTGTGTATATTTCTGACCTTTACAGTATTTGTATTGAAAGTAAAAATACCGATTAAGAACTTCTTTGAGCTAAATCTGGAAGGCTGATATTAAAAAAATAATATACTACAACCCTCACAATTACTTTACTTTACAATTAAATCTAAATTA
>JAGFPH010000084.1:882133-903983 GCA_018207615.1 Philaenus spumarius
AATCCTTATACGGTACATTTTGTTGCTTCTATATTAAAGCATAATTTCTGTTAGTAAAAGTTCTATCCCAGAAATCCAAGCCATACATTATTTATATTCTAGAGTTAGTGAAGGACACAATGTATTTAAAAACTAAAATCTGTTTTAAAATAAAACTTTTAAATTATTCAGTATAGCGTTAGGAAGTTTATTGAATTTCTATAGTCTTAAACTATTTCTTATCTAAACTCCCTACCTGCAACGATCCCTGTGTGTATATTAAATTTAACAAGTCTGCAGCTAAGTTAAGCATAATTAATACAAGATCTAAAACACTTTGCTTAAGTTGTGATACAAAATTGTCTATACTCTATAAAAAGTACTAAAAATATCAAAGTACAAAATGTTACTAATTTGATTCAAACATGTCAGCAGTTGTAATATACCTAATGGGATTTAAAAAAAAAAATATAAATTAAATTAAGAACCAAATTAATTTAATTGTCGTTCGAAACTAGATTAAATTTTAATCGCATATGTAGCAAAACATTTTAAATTGCATAAACCATATTAAAGACAAAGTGGTTATAGTATACGTAGATAACCATGTATGCTACTGTGTGCTTTAAATGTCCATTAATTTAATATAGGATTAAAACGTAAATACACAAAACGTCATTAAACGAAGATTAGTTTAAATTCTCCAATATAAATTCGATAAAACCTACTATAATGTTGTAGGTTCTGGTATCTTCTGAAACTTGAAAACTCCATATAAATTTACTTAAGTATCAGAAAATATGATTATTAAATTTTTTCTGATATTTGTTACTTGTCTTATATAAACTACACGCCATCTGCACGGTGAAGATGGAATCAACCTCCAAACCAGTATATTTCCCTTGAGCGTTAGGTAAACCAACACACTAGTCAGTATTGTTTCTCAACAGTTGAGTATAATTACAATCCATTGATTGTATTCTAGTCTTGTGGTATCACAGTCATGCATTATGTTGTCGTGGGGTTAAAGTCGTTATACCTCAGAATTATCAATCCTTTACTTTAATAACAGACTTGTAAAGATTATTACAGTACAGATATTATTTTGGTAAAATTGTGTGTCTTAAACAAAATGTTGAAGTGGAATGAGTGGTACATCATATTTTGGTCTTATAGAATCTATTATATACAGGTGTTTGAAAAGTCTGGAAACAGCTTTTTGTCGAGTTTGAAATTTTTTTCCGCCATCTTGGATCCACCTTCTTGAACTTCATTTTTTTTAACGGGAAGGTATAAACATGATTTTAATGATTTTAAAATAATAAAAGAAAAAAACGCATCGCATAATACTATAAATCTTGTAGTTTCCTTTTAAAATGTGATAAAAAAATACGAATTGTAATTAATGGCCTAAACTTTGTTAATTAACATTATTAGAGCAAACACATAACTTAGAAACAATAAGTTTTATTTAAATTGAAAACAGTTATTAACAAAAATAAAATGCCTAAGAAGAAGAAGAAAATAACTTATTCCAAGTGAAATCGCTTTTAAAATAAATCAGCTGTAACATACCAATAATTACTAAATATTCTACAATAAACGCTCAAATTGCTGTCCATCTGCCGTAATATCCGTTTACTACATCTTTTATCATGCCAGTTTGTATTTTAACAGCTTCTTCGGTTATACGTCGGAAAGTTCGTCAGTGTTTCTCGGTTTACTTAAAAACATTGTTTTTGAGATAACCCCAAAAGGAGTAGTCTAGAGGAGACAGATCTGGTTTTTATTTTAAATCATTAAAAATAAAAACCATATTATGTATTTGTTGTCTTGCAAACTTGCTTTTCAGGCTGAGGATGTATAAAATGCGATGCGTTTTTCCTTTGAATATTTTGAGCTTCATTTTTGCGTTTTCACTGATTTGACTGACGATAACTTATAAAAGGATTGAGATATTCAAAAACGGATTTGACCATCGTTTGTTTCATCAAATTTTACATTAGAATCATGTATCACACGACTAACTTCCCATTTAAAAAAATTGAAGTTCATTCCAAGATGGAGGACAAAAATTTCTAACTCACCAAAAGTGGCTCTTTTATGGTTGTGAATCATTGCTTTTACCTATATTTCATAAGACTCGTACATTTTGAGATATTAAGCTGTTTCCAGACTTTTCAAACAACCTGTATATATATGACTTTAATTTAATTTTCTTTTCGACGAAATTTTTCGCCAATTATTGCGTCAACGTATTAATCTTCTTTTAAAACAGAAGAGTGAAAGTCAGAAGCCTACAGCAGTCATTAAAGGTACAACAATTTATTATATAACCCTTACAATATTTCTGCTGAAGTTGTAATTAATTTTTCAGTTTGCGTGATTTGAGGTAATCTTTGATTTGTGTTTAATATTTTACAGCAGACCCAATTAAGATGAGATGAAGTGGATTAATTGCCTTTGTAAGCGATTTTTCATCTTAAATAAACAGAAGGAGAATATTATAATAACTTTCAGCCATTATCGATTCTTTCTTCTTATGAATAAATTTTATTGGATTAATTTAAATAAACATAATATTTGTTTTGCTAATACCGCTTATCTATACTAAACTATACGAGGTAAACATAGTATGTATAATTGTTTAGGTGTATGATTTGTGTGTATTTGTTTTACAAGTAATTATAAATAAATCTAACAGGAACTTTTTCTACAGGGAATATCCTCAATTTTGCATAACAAATATTTAAATAAGTATTGAAATTAAAAATTAATTGTAAAATCGTTAATTACTAATGTATTATATTGATTGCAGAATGAAATTGGTGGTAACGCTCCTGTTCCGAAATACTGTAGCAATATTGATAGAATAGTGGTTGATTTGAAAAGAATTACTTCAAATATTAAATTAAATGTAAAGCAAAGTAATTAAATAACGGGTAAACCAGCTGATTTTTGTGTACGACTATTTTATTGGTATTAATTGAAAGTAAAATGGAAAAACATTTTTCAGTTAACTTATTATTACAAGATGCTTTAAATGAACAAATGCAAGATTAAAGAAACAGTCTAAGTAAATCGCAAATTAAGGGAAGATTTGGTTAAGGAAATCTGTAAGAAACATTACCTAAGTTCAATAGTGAACTAGTTGCCAGTTGCAACATTCATTGTGGACAAATTAATATAATGACTCAATGGGAGGTTTTGTAGACTTTTGGAAAATGCATGAAATTGGAGTGAGTTGTGGGAAGAAAACAAATCGTGTTAAATTTAAAACTATTGGTTTAGCTGAAAGAAATTAAACCAAATTTAATTCAAGGAAGCAATTAATAACATTTAAAACATTAACAGATTAATAAAGTCACGATTTTCAAAATTATTGGTTGGTTATATTTTTTTAACTGGATTATGCTTGCTGGTACCTGGAGATGTATTCAACTGCCATGCCATTCCTTTGGTGTACCCATTTGGAAGATCAGAAGCAATTAGGCTTTATAATGTTGGATACAATTTAATAAATGAATGTTCTTCTAGGAATTTAAAATATTTTGTAGGAGTAAATCGGTGCTATTTGGAAAAAGCGGTATTTTAGGAAACAATAATTGTTTTCTGAGTTTAAATGCTTGTCCAATGGGAAACTAATATAACTACATGATAATACAATTAAGTATTGCAATTTGTGTTGGATTATATTTTGTTTTAACACAAAAATAGAAGGAATTTTTTAAAGAATTTAACTAAAAGATTTCAATACTAATGAGGAAAACTATGAGTTTTTGTGTAAATAAAAAATAATGGATTATAGTTTTTATAAGTAAAATTACAAAAATTAAGATGTAATTATAAATAGTTTTTAGAAGTTTTGCTAAAATTTAAAATAAATATGAATGTTAAATATTATGAGTATATATGTTATTCAAATTTAAAGGAATAGGTACTCACTAATTTGATACGCTGTTTTAAACAAAAAAAGATACGCGAAACCTTCATTATACTTCAGCACTTAGCCAAATTTCTATTTCTAATTCCAATAACCTTATTTTTTCTTAGTAGGTTTAAGTAGTACTATTTTCCTTGCTTTTTAATAAGTCTAATACACTTTAATTCTATAACTTTTACTAGAGCGAATACATGAGTGAATGGATTAATATAGGAGTAGTTTATAATAATTACATTGTCTAAAAGGTACAATGCAAGTTTATTATGGGGAAGATTTTGCATAATAAAAGGGTAATCTTAGCAAAGGAAATTGGGAATTGATAAATAAATACAAATACAATAATAGTAGTACAATTGTAGTACAATAATAATAGTTTTAATTAAGTTGAGTGGAAATATGTAAGTTTGAAATTAATGGTAAAAAAGATTATTAATAATTGCGTATATGGATTTAAGTATGTGTGCAGAGTCGATATTATCCAGCTTACGTTATTGGAACGTAAGCTATTTAATGAATGTAGTATTTGTAAACTAAAATGTTTGAGACATGAAAATGAATAGGTACTGGTTGAAAGGGTAAGGCAAGAGTAAATGTAAGGTAGGTTCAATCCAAAGCCTACACAAGAAGGTCTGCGCAGGTCCTGCGCGCGTATCTCGTTGTATCTGACGTCACTATGAAGGCACTGCCGGATGCCAGGACTCCCGTCTACAGGCTTTACTGGATTAAATTGCAAAAAACGCCTGTTTTCTAAGGCTCATATGTCGCAATCTATTATACATATCTTTTTGAGAAAAAAGTTAATGAAAATATGGACTTTTGTCTTAAATTTAGTGAAATATAATGTCATTTTCATTTATAGTTTTTCTGCTATAGCGTTTTTAAGAATTTCTTGTAACCCTGGAAATATACCTGGAAATGCTTCAACACGTTTTTCTAAACGGTAAAAAATAAAATCAATTCTTTCTCAGAGAATATTTTTGTCTCGATTCTAAGTCTTTTTGTGCACATATCCACCAAATTAATTATTTTTTTACTGATTATTTCAAAAACAACGTTTCGGAAATCACCAAATCTTGAATAATTCGAAAAAAGAATTATTGAGATATTAAAAGATTACAAACAAATCTTTATTCTAGATGACATTCTACTTATTTTGATGTGATAAAACCTATAAAAACCCAAAGTCAGATTTTCTGCCTTAAAACGTTTTATGTGGTACCCTTAAAGTTTCTAAATTGCGAAAAACGCCTGTTTCTCTATTAGATATATCTTTTTGAGAAAAAAATAAATAAAAATATGGATTCTGTGAAACATCAGGTCATTTTCATTTATAGTTTTTCCTGTGTCTTCCTCGAAGTGAAAAAAATAATGAAGATACTGAAGAACATTTTGGTTTAAAACAAACTGAAAATATTGCTAATATCAGTGATAATCATGGTTTAGGCCGAACATCTATAGAAGATCTGGATATATCACAGGATATATTTGAAATAAATAAAAACACTCAGGAATTGAATTCAAATCTCTGCCAAAACACAACTGGATAGCAACAGTGAGTAGGGGAAAACTTATAATCCCTAATACTGAGTTCTTTAAAGTTATATCCACCATAGAAAATTTGTTTCTAACTTTGTAGGGTTATTACATAAAAAGAAAAATTAATTATTACTCAAGTCCATGCAGATTTAAGAAATAAGATGGCGTTAAATCTAGAAATATTTCCACAAAAAAAATATTTGGTTTTTAATAACAGTAGGGACTTACATTACAATAAAGGAACTAAATAAAACACTGGGAGGCAATAATATAAGAAAACAGGTGTTGAAACAATTTAAAAAGTTTAGTAAATATTTAACATCTACATTTTTATATCAGACTTTATATATTTGCACATTGTAATGACCAACGTGCAATGATTGATTTAATATGTAAATAGTTTTGGAACTAATCAAAAAAACTTTTTAACAAAAATTAACCAACACATGAGTTGAAAAAATTTAAAAAGTTTAAATAAATATTTAAGATATTCTTATTTTTTATATCATACATTATTATTTGCATATTGTAATAACAAACGTGCAATGATTGATTTAATAATGTAAACAGTTTTGGAACTAAACAAAAAACTGGTTGACAAAAATTAACCAACACATGTGTTGAAAAAATGTAAAAAGTTTAAATAAATAGTTAACATTTACATATCTTTATATTAGACAGTAATATTTGTACATTGTAATGTCCAACGTGAAATGATTGATTTTAATCTGTAAATAAAATAGTATTTTTGTCATTATATTTTTAAAATATAATTATTTTAAAATATAAGACAGGCGAAAGTGCATCTAATTCATGACCGGCCAAGGAGTGCTGCCTTCTTAGTGACGTAGTACACGCAAGTGGTGGACGAGTTTTCGCCCCTTGATGAACAGACCTTCTTGTATAGGAATTGGGTTTAAACTAAAAAGCACATGGTCGACAGTGACTTGTAATATTATTATGCTGTCGATGATGAAGTAATTTTAGTAAAAATGAACTCAAATAACGTGACTGACAGTCATTGGAACTGCATAAGCAAGCATTGCGGGAAAGAAGAGAGATATAGAGAATTCTGTAGCTGTAAGCACAGTTAGTACTTAGCAGTAGAAATGATAGCATAAGATTATCACTTAGTAACTTTGAAATTCAGAAAAATGAGTATTCTATGTTAACTTTGGATTTGCTAGTGACAAATCAATGGAATATGATTGGAAAATATTGTCGCTTCACATAAAACAAATAAAGATTTGCAACTAGCAGTAGTTAGATGTCTTAGTTTTACGTTATATTTAGTTTGTTATATTTAAATTGTTGTTATAATTTTTTGTGTTTGTAGAAAGATGATTTGTTTAAAACACTGTGATTAAAAATGTTCCACAGATTAAAAAAAAGAGGAGGCTGAAAGTATGTTGATCAATTGGCGTCTTCAATTGGCTAAATCACTGTCCTAAATGATTTTCTTAACCAAATAATAATGGACAATGTTATGTGTAAATAATTTTGTTGTTCTTGAATTTTAGGTACAAGAATTAGTAGTTCTTCTAGAATAAAAGAAATAGGATGTGAAAATACTAATAATCAAATATATTTCAAAATATTCAAATAAATAACACTCAGGCATAAATAAAACAAACCATTGCAGTTCTAATTTTTAGTGGTAGAAAATTAGAAAATATATAAGAATGTTGAAGTAATGAGTAGGCTAAATTATGTTTATTTTTTATCTTAAGAGGAAGAAATGAAACCAAATAAATATGTTTTTATCTAAAAGGACAAACGAGAAATTTCCAGCCTTAATGAAAATTTGAATTCGCTTCATGATTTATAAATTATATGATTTTTACAGACCAATACCAACACATAATGAACAACACACTCATGACATCTAAGGAATTATTTAAAGGAAAAACATACAGATATATTAATATGAATCCAACTATACCAAAAATGAGAGCCCAAATAAAAATACACAAAGAAGGTTACCCAATTCGTCCAATTGTTAATTATAGATCAGCACCAGCATATGAAGTCAAATGTCAAAAGTTCACTTCTTGAGGACTCCAGAGAGAATGGGAATCCTCAAAAGGAACACAAAGAAGTTGCAGGAAAAGAATTATTAAAACAAAAAGAGTTAACCACTGATAAAGAGCTGGTAACTCAGAAGGAACTCACTCTATGGAACCATCTTCAAGTAGCTCAACAGGGTGTTCAGTCATTGAAACAGGAAAATTCTGTACTAAAACAAGGACTAGCCCAGGTAATGCAGAGAATTAAATTTTTAGAAGAAAGTCAAAGTGAGAACATAGTCTATGAAACCGATGAGGAAGAGCTCACAAAAAAAACGGAATGGATACTAAGCAAAGGAAAAGGAATAAGAGAAGGAAAGCTAGTGATTTTCCTGAAATCTCGTTGACTCTTTCTACTCCCGGTTTAAATCGAGCGGGATGCTGTAGTGAGAAAACGGAGCAGTCGGTACAAGTGAAAGACAAAGGAAAACATCTCCACCACCAATAACTTTGGAAGGATGCGTGGACTATGGAATAATACACAGTCTTTTGTCAAGCAACAGTCAGCAGGGTTTCAAGGTCACCTATCTCAGCAGTGGCGAACTTAAGGTTAATGTTGTTGGAGAGAGTTGCTATAGGAACCTTGTGAAAATACTAAATGAGAATAACTTTAAATGGTTTACGTATGATGATAAAAACAACAGAGAAATAAAAGTCATGGCTAGGCATTTACATCCTTCATGTAAACTAGAGGATATTAAGCAAGAGCTAACAGAAAAGGGATTTAAAATATTAAATGTTGTTCATATCCTTAAAAAGAAAACAAAATTGCCTTTGCCTTTGTTTATGTTATGTTTTAGCAAAGAGGAAAGTGTGCAAAGAATATATACTATTGTTAATATAATGGGTATGAAAGTCAAGATTGAAGCATTGAGGAAACCAAAAATGGTGCCCAGTGCAAACGATGCCAGAGACATGGCCATACTCAAAGGTTCTGTGGAATAGATGCAAAATGTGTAAAGTGTGCCGGTTATCATCTTACTCAAGATTGTCTAAAAAGCAAAGATACTCCACCAGATGTATTAATTGTGGCTCACCCAGCAAGCTACAGAGGTTGTGAAGTATTAAAGCATATACAGAAAATGAGGGAAAAGACTATTAGTAAAAGAAATACTAAATCAACAGAGAGTATTCAGCTAAGCCATTTTCAAGAAAAAATTCCAGTAAGAACAAACATTGAGGAAAACGAATTAAGGCAAACAAAACAATACGACTCTTATGAAAAGAAGGTAGGAACTACTACCACTAATAAAAAAGCTGAACTTGAGGAGACAACAACTAATCAGCTGCTTCAAAAATTACTTTAAAAGATTGACCAACAAGAAATGCTAAACGAAAGGGTACTAGACAGACTCACTAAACTAGAAAGTGGTTTTCGAAAATCAATTAATAACATGTCTTTAGTAGGGAAACAAAAATGATGGTGACGGAGACTTTGAGAATAGCAGCCTGGAACTCAAACGGCCTCTTGAAACACAAACATGAGTTGGAAATATTTCTTGAAAGCCATAAATTGATATATGCCTTATTTCGGAGACCCATTTCACTAAATAATCTTATATTAAAATAAAAGGCTACCAGATATATAATAATATTCATCCTAGTAATAAATCGCGTGGTGGAACTGCTGTCATTATTAAGGAAAACATTAGTCATTATGAAGATATTAAATATGAGACAAATGAAATTCAAGCTACCTTAGAGTCAAAACTAAGTTCAAGGATGTGGCAGTAGTAGCGATATACTGCCCACCTAGACATATAATAAAACATACCCAATTTGAAGCATTCTTTCAAGGGATAGGTAACCACTTTATTGTGGGCGGAGATTTAAATGCCAAGCACACATATTGGGGTTCCAGGTTAATATCATCCAGAGAAAAAGAATTGTATGAGGCTGCGATAAGTTATCGGTGTGAATTTCAGTCAACGAGCACACCTACATACTGGCCGACTGATAATAAGAAAATTCCAGACCTAATAGACGTCTTCATTTTGAAAGGAATTAATAGTAATTACACAGACATTGAGGCAACTGAGGAACGTTCATCTGACCATACGCCCATCATACTTACTGTCAGTCAAACAGTTATAAGGAAACAAAAATCTTCCACACTGGTAAACATTCATACCGACTGGGATGGATTTAAAAATGATTTGGATCGCAGAATCAATCTTAAAACGCCTCTTAAAACAGTAGAACAACTGGAAATTGAGCTTCAAAATCTAATTGCTAACATATGATTATCGGCTTGGGAAAATACTCCAAAATTCGAAGGGAAACCCAGAGGAATTGATTATTCTATCGAAATTCGGGAAAAAATCAAATAAAAACTAAAAGCAAGACGTAGGTGGCAAGAATCACGAACACCACTTTCCAAAAATGTGTTAAACCGGTTAGGTAAAGAATTGAAAAATATGATAATTGAAATAAAGAACGAAACCTTTAGTAATTTCATGGGTAATTTGTCATGCGATAAATCCAGTGACTATTCCTTGTGGAAAGCAGCTAGATCCCTGAAGAGACCTATTACTCAATCTCCACCTTTGAAGAAAGAAGATGGAACTTGGGCTAGAGATAGCAAAGAAAAGGTGGAATTATTTGCAGATTACTTAGAAGAAACTTTCTGTGCTCCTACAAGGCAGACTGCAGAGGAAAACCTAGATAAAACTATCAACCCAGATAAATCTAATATCAGACCTGCAACAGTGAAAGAAGTGATTCGAGTAATCAAAACGAAAGTTAATCAGAAAAAAGCTCCAGGTTATGACCTAATCACTGGTAAAGTTGTTAAAGAGCTTTCAAGGAAAGCTATTGTGAAACTAACATCCATTATAAACGCAGCAATACGATTAACGTATGTTCCTCATCAGTGGAAGGTGGCGGAAATTGTGATGATTCCGAAACCTGGAAAGCCAGCAACAGAAAAAACATCATACCGTCCAATATCGTTACTGCCGGTCCTATCTAAGGTATTTGAAAGAATTATTTTGACAAGACTTATGACAGTAATTCAAGAAAAAATGATTATACCATTGCATCAGTTTTGATTTCGCCAAAAGCATTCTACAATAGATCAGATGCACAGATTGACAAGCACTGTAGAAAAGGCCTTGGAAGAAAAAAATAATTATGTGTTCGGCTTATTTTTAGACGTTGCTCAAGCTTTTGATAAAGTTTGGCATGTTGGAATTAATGATTAAAAGCTATACTTCTGCAAAAATTGAGTAAATTATTAAGTTCGTATTTAGCAGATAGACTTTTTAGAGTTCGGATGACTTCAGAGTATTCAGAGTTAAGGAACATCAAAGCTGGAGTGCCTCAAGGTAGCGTACTTGGACCTATATTGTATTTGATCTATACTCATGATTTGCCTCAGGATGGTGACGTTTTGATTGCCACTTTTGCTGATGATACGGCTATCCTGGCTGTAGGGAAAGATGTAGGAGATTCAACAGATAAACTACAAAAGGCGGCTGACCATGTCACTGCTTGGACTAAAAAATGGCGTATCAAGATTAATGAGACAAAGTCAGTACATGTCAACTTTACAAATAGAAAATGTGATTACAAGCCAGTATATGATAAAAATATTGTACCTCATGCCAACAGTGCAAAATATCTTGGTATGACCCTTGATGCTAAGCTACGTTGGAAGGAACACGTCAAGAAGAAACGCGAACAACTGGGCATTCAATTAAAGAAAATGTATTGGCTGATTGGAAAAAGTCAGAACTATCAGTACATAACAAACTAGTGCTATACAAGCAAATGCTAAAACCTGTATGGTTATATGGTATACAGCTTTGGGGCTGCACTAAGAAGTCTAACATCAAAATTATTCAAAACTTTCAAAATAAAGTACGTATTAAGGGATTTAGTGAAAGCTCCTTGGTATTTCAGTAATGACACTATTCACAGGGACTTGAAGATCGAAACGGTAGAGGCTGAAATACAAAAGCAAGCTAAAAAGCACGAGTCTCGACTCCATCAACACCAAAACGTTGAAGTACTTCAGCTGCTTGACAACGCAGAGTTAGTGCGACGCCTAAAGACTGAAGCCTTTTGAGTTGGTTTAATGTTCACAGTTGTAGATGTGGAGATGTGAACAAAGGTATTGACATTGGGAGATAACCTTATAAACTGTCACGATTGTTTGTTAGAAAATAAGCTGCTGGTTAGCTGATAAAGCTAGTTGTAGTGTATTCAATAAAAAAATAATAATAAATAAAAAAATCAATTTAATAATAAAATATATAAACTTGAAGATGGGTTAGGCATAGGGAATCCGCTATCGTCATTATTAAGTGAAATATTTTTACAAAATTTAGAAGACACACACTTAGAACAAATAATCCAAAATTATAATTGCAAGATATACTTAAGATATGTAGATGTCACATTAATAATAATATATGATTGTAACGAAAACACAGAAGAGAAATTACTTGAACAATTAAACGGTATACATAAAAATATTAAGTATACGATGGAAAAACAAATTAATAATGCAATAAATTTTTCAGATCTAAAAATAACCAACCACGAGAATAAAATATAATTTGGAATATTTAGAAAAGAAACGTATACCGATAATATCATACATGCGGAAAAAAAATCACCCAATGCAACATAAATTAGCAGCGTTTAGGCATATTATAAATAGACTACAGGCAACACCACTCAACAAATTTGAATATAAAAAATAATTAAACATTATAATGCAAATAGCAATCAACAATGGATATTCAACGAAAACAATAGACAAACTTTAAAAAAAATCTAAAATCAAAAAAGAAAATTAATAGGCCTACAGAGAATAATAATAAAAAAGAAAAATGGACATCAATAACATACACGGGTAAAGAAATATATAAATTTAAAAGATTTTTTAAACAATATGGAGTAAATATAGCCATGAAAACGAATAATACAATAAAATACAAGTTAAATAATAATATAGAAAAAAGAGACAAATACAACCAAAGTGGAGTATACCTATTAGAATGCGAATGTTAAGCTAAATGTATTGGTCAAACTGGACAGAAATTAAAAACTAGGTATAAAGAACACATAATATCATTTAAATATAGTAAAAAAGATTAAAATTTCACGAATCATTTGATTAACGAGGACCAAAAACTTAGGAATATGGAAACATATATGAAATTAATCCACCCAATAAATAAAGGAACAAGGCTTAATATAATAGAAAACATGGAAATATTAAAGTTAAAAGACCAAAAAATAATAAATGAGCAAATTAACACACAATCTAACATTATGTTTAAAAATATAAAATTAATATAAAAATTGAAAATTCTAGAAATATAGGATGTAGGTCAATGATCTTAAATGAATAGTTGTTTACTTGTTTACAAACAATAGAGAACAGGCAGTAAACAGGTTGAAAAGGGGGTGGGGGAGGAGAACAAGTATAAATAGGAGACAACTGTAGAACATAGATAATAGCAAACAAAGCTTCTGAAGATGGGGTCTACCCGAAACGCGCCAGGCGAAAAAAGGACGAAGCTAATAAAGGCGGATAAACAAGAAGACAAATGTTTCAACATCTTAGCAGAAATAATAATAACAAATGCAGTGATTTATAAATTAGTTGTGTTAGTTACTACTATTGTTAATGAAGGAGGAAATAATTTTTTTTTAAATCATAATTAATTGTAATTGCCAGTTTTCTCTTGTTAATGGCCATAGGTTTTATTCCATTTCCTACAGTTTTAAATGGGATGCACATATCTGATAATTTTATAAATGGTCTTAAGACGTTTATATAAGATTCCAGAAAAATACGAAATATTAATATGGTGAGTAATGATGATTTTAAGTAATTTAGTACTGAAAATTATTTGTTTACTTTAAATTATTGAAAAAGAATGAAGGAATACAGTGCAGTAGGTAAGGTAAAGTGTTGTTTGATTATAACATTTGCTTTTTATTGCCAAAGAATTTCTTCGTAGAGTCAAAAATCGAAACATTAAGACTCATATTTGTGGATACAGTACTCCCTACACACTGAATGTTAATGAACGTTCCTACCTCACGAATTGTCATCACACTACCACGCTATACAGAAAGGAAAACAACGGAATAAGTACAATTTAGCAAATTATTTTTCAAGATTTAATTTTAAGTTAAATAGTTAATGCATTTATAGTGTAATAAATAATTTATTTGAACAATTATATTAAGAAGAAGCTAATTTATAAAGAGAGAGAAATAAAATATATTTGGATTTTAGTACAGAACTATTATTTAGAGATTATACAATTTATCTAAGAATTCTACTTTTTTTAGAGAGGATGAAGACCAAAATAACAAAATATTTAAACTTATCCTAACGAATCTGGAAAAATAATTAACATTTTATACCAGATTTAAGTTAGTGTTGGTGTTCTAGGTAGGAAGTTGCAACTTTTAAACACATTTAAAACGTAACACATTTACATATATTCCCCAACTAATTAAGTTGAATTTTAGTTGCCATTTTCAGATATGTTAAAGTAAACAAATAATGTAGTTAAGGTGTGTACACAAAATAACAACGAAGATATGGACATTTATTAAATTATAGTATTTGGTAAAACAATGTATTAAAATATTGGTTCGTAGGTTAAAGAAATTGAAATCTATTGTTAAATTCACATTATATTTAAAATTTGGATGTGTTTTCATTATTAAATTGTTTTTTTTGCCATATATAATAAGACATCTTTTGAAATATTATATTTTAAATTGCATACGTTAATTTTGAGTAAAACATTTATATCCATTAGTTTCGAGTTAGTAACAAAACTTTGTTAGGCCTATATAAAGAATTAAGGGTCGGCTCTAGCTGTCGGCCATGTTGGCTGACACTCCATAAGACCAATGTTAAATTAAAATCCAAATTTTTCCTTTATTTTTGATCGGAAAATTATAAACGATATGTCATTTTAAAGCTATGGTCAATATGCATGCAAATGGCTTTTTAAAAATTAAGAAAAATATTTTGTTTAATATTTATTAACAATTTAAAACATTGATTTTTAATATTTTTTTTATGTTTTCACTACTAATTATAGCGAAAAACGACCAATCCATTCGCCTGAAGAATTTCGTCCCCAAGATTTTGGTATTTTTTTAAAAAACGCTATTTTTGAACAATTGCGGGTTTTAAATGGATTTTGGCTGAGCAATGTCCGTGTAACCTACCGCCGCTATAGGGTGATTTTAAATATTTTTTATGTTGTAACTAACTATTAATTATAGCGAAAAATTACCAAGCCATTCGGATGAAGAATTTTGTCCCCAAGAGTTTGGTATTTAAAAAAAAAAACACTATTTGAATAATTGCGGGTTTTAAATGGATTTATGATAAGCAATGTCCGCGTAACCTACCGCCGCTGTAGGGAGTCGAAGGCTGCTTTCTGTTTTACTAGAGCCGACCCTTAAGTAAATACTGCATAGGAAATTTATAGCAAAGTGTGAGAAAATTTACTTGCAATAAGAGATAGGGTTAAAAATATACATGCAGGATAAATGGAGAAAAATTCGATAAATGTAATAACATTTATTATAAAGCCTAAAATTTGTTTTCAGCTTATTACAGTAGACATTAGTATTAATATTTAGCTTGAATTAATACATTTTTACGAGCTATAACATATTTAATTACACTTAAACTTACGACGAAGGGTAGAAAGCCCAACTCATGCTAGAAAGGCTCATATAATGGTGCTTATGATTGGTAAACATATAGCTCCAGGGCTACAATGAGTTATTGCATTACCTATGATACAATAATGGTTAAGCTGCACAACTTACAACTTTGTAATGGTAATAGCTTTGCAAGGTAGACTGACCCCTGAAATGTGTCTGGTGGTTCAGCAGTGAAACGTCAACTGTTGATATAGGGGTGGGGAGGTTGGTACTATCCACCCTTTATAAATATAGTATACACTACTAACATTAATAACTGGTTCACATTTACTGTTTATGTTTTATAATGAAAACACTTATGCTGTTTATAATTAATTGTTATTTATTATAAGTAAATAATAATTGTTATTGTAGTTAGCTTTAGGCATAGCACACAATAGCCATCTTGACTGTCAACTCAAGACTGTATATTCATGTCTGTGTCTATGACCAAGATTTATCTATGTTAATACAAATTATTATTTACATTATATCAACATTTACAACAACGTGCTATACGTCTTGCATACAAATAATATGGTGAAGTCAGGATTAAGGTAATGAAGGGTAGAGGTCATTAGTTTGGCTTTTAGAATAAGGCAGTCTGTTGGCATCCTTTATCTGGAGGAGAATCCACACACACACCACTCTAGAGGTTCTTTTGCCTTTACCACAAGCCAGTAGTTTTATATATAACTTTATGCCAGTAGAGAGTGTCTTGTACGTTTTGAGTTTGATAAATAATATATTTAACTAATCTTGCGACTATTGACACCACAACATTTTTCATATAACCTGAGAGGTTCGCGATGGCTGACGTTTTTGGACCATCCTGACACATTCGGAAACTACTTAGGCAGCATAAGGAAATCACTCCGGAGAGAAAGAAGTAGTGTAACTTAAATAAATTTTATTTCTTTATGTTTATACAAAATTATAAACTTTAAAATCGATTTTATATAGGCCTATTATTGTAAAATGTTTCAGTTGTAAGAAAATCATTCCTAAGCGATGCAAGAATATGTTTTCTAATTACTTTTGATTGATCATGTCGAAATAAGCCATGTTAGCAAAGAAGAATCGCCAAAAATATGTAGATTACCTGATTCTAGTTTGGTAATCACACTATTGTTGTAAGAGATAAAGATTGTAAATGTCAAACAAATTACCGTGTAACATTAAGGTACAGATGTGACCTTATTAAAATAGAACACAATGACTACCTTTCCTTTAATGTGGTTGATTTTTGTTATTTTTTAATTCTTTTCTTAAACGCTGTATACACAAATTAATAAAATGTTGCAATTTATATATATTTTACAATAATATAACTTTCATATATTACTATAAAATTATAAATTCTTTTATCTTCTTAAACTTGACACTCCTATATAAATATTATTTAAGTGTATCAAATTTGAATATAGAACTCTTTTTGATATTTTTACTTATCTCGTACAGAATGTTCCATGAGCATGGTGAAGTTTATCAATACATATAACCAACTACGTGAGTAGCGTATTGTAGAGAGAACATTTTCCCGAGGCTTAGGTAAACCAACACACCAATCAGTATTGTTTCCCAATAGTTAAATATAATTAGACTCCATTGATTGTATTCTAGATGCGTGGTAATGCATTGCCCTAGCGTTATGTTATGAGGGATTTCACTGTTATACTATATCAGAATTACATACATGTCTTTAAAAAAATAACGATCTTGATTATTGTAGGTCGAATATCATTAACGTACACCTTAATGTGTAAAATAAAATGTTTAAGTGGTAAGCATAGAATAAGACATTTTTCATGATGTGGAATCCAAAATATGTATCAAATTTATTCCATATATAATTACTAGTTAATTGTTTAATTGTATGAATGTATAAAATATCTTCTGAAATTTTGTAATATACATTCTGAAACTTAAAGCCGTTGCTAAAAATATACGAATTTACTATACAAATTTGTAATTTTTCCACTGTATTTGAAATATTTTTTTATATTGTATTTCTCAAGAAACTCTTGATTTGCATTTTTTTTTGTTTTACAATTGATCCATTTAAAATGAGGTAAGGAAAATTATTTGCCTTTATCAACGATGTATGCCTCTTACATAAAGAAACAGACTAGCAATTATTACTTCTTACCAAAATAAATTTTTTCCATTAATAAATGTTGTAGAATTTTAAATAAACATCAATTTTGTAATAAATTATTCAAATTAAAGTGTTATTATTAAAAAAAAGTGGAAACTATAAATAAAAAAAGTTTGTAAAGATTAAACAAGTTTTAAAATATAAATTATTTAGAGCAGTAATAAGTTATTACAAGAACCAAAATTTTTGATACCATTAAACATGGCTGTATCGTCTCTAACATCGAATGATTTACGAAAGGTGTATAAGGAAAGTTTTAATAAATCCAAAAAAGTATACGACTGAGTCTTTGTATAATGGTACGTACAAAAACTGTAACATCAATCAATAACTGTGTATGTAAGTAAGAAATTGTGGTCTCAAGATTGTCAGAGACCAATGGCAATATGTAAATAACAGAAGCCACTAGATCGGGCATTCCTCACATAGATAAGACCTCGTGATTCTCATTTCTCGCCCATAAATAATAGAACAACCAAACCAAAGTGAGTAAAATAAACTAAACTAGATTAACTCACGGAATGTGTAGGGTTTGTGGTGTTATGTTCCATACATTTTCTAAATACTGGAAATTGTGCCAGTTAGACAAATAAACTAATTTAGAGACTGGGGAACAGACCAATCCTGTTCAACTTGGTTGTAGATTTAAAAGCAGCTTCCTAGGTGACCAAAATAACCAATGGGCCACAATGTTTCCTTTGAAAATTAATATAAATACAAACATTATTAAATAAATGTTTAATATTTATTGTGATTAAATGAGCAATAGTAACCTGTAGTATTTTGTAAAATAATCTCGTGGTAATCATATGCAAACAAATTCCAGCTTAATTTTTTTTAAACGTTTCTAAGATTATAATAACTGCTTTTTTAAGATTGCAAACTAGAACAAATACTCAAAGAGGAGCTTTTAATAACATTTTTGTAAATATTTAAGTATATTCGATTTTTAACATTAGGAGTACTAATGCAGATATGTGAGGAATTGCTCTGATGACTACATACCTAAATATAATAAATTTACTCAACACAAAGTAGAAAAATAAATTTACAATTTAATAGTTCACCACATAATTAACTATAGTTTAAATACTTATTTATTATGTGTTTACATCTTAAATAGACTTACCTTATATTAATACGTAACTGCAGATTATAAAAGTATGTATAATTAAGCGACAGATAGCTTTGGAAGTTTTTACTGATTGTGGTTTTGGGTTTCTTTGCTGAAAACATATTAAAGATTTTAACATTTGGAATTGAAGTATATTTTGATCCAATCCCAATTCAATTTCGAAATTATTGTATGTACACAAAATTATTAATTCTTACTTGTATTTTAAAATGCATTCTTATCAAATAGTTTTTGTCATCTTAGCTTTTGTAAATAGAATATTACAATTAATTATATCTAAATACTCATCCCTTAGTTAGTAAAATTGTTGTTTGTAAGAATACATTATACCCTAGTAATTCAACAATAAATACAAAAATGAAAGAGAAATTATTATGTTTTCTTCTTGTCTTCATTTTTAAACTTCTGCTTGTCTTTTAAGTTTCTAAACAATATTAACAGTTTGATCAATTTTATAAAAAATATTGATTCTTCTCAATTACATGTCACAAAAATGTGTATACATTTAAATAGAAAGTTGAATATACTATCTCAAATTACATCGCTGGGCATAAAATTAAGTTTTCAAGTTGGGAGTTTTAAGATCCTAAAAATTAAACTACCATAGGAACCAATAGCTCAAAAAGGCGAAGAGCTATTGGGCGATTGGAATCAGTTTTGTTAGTTCCCTCCTGGTTCCCTCCCACGTAAAATATAAAAGAGTCGATAAACTTCATAAACAGAAACCCCCAACCACCACTCCCACTTCTCTACTTTGGCGGTTCAACAGCTAGGACAGGCTGAATTGATCTTATATAACTCTCGTTCTCCAGGTATTGCTGGAACTTGGCTAGCGCGAACACCACATCTAAACCAAATTCCATGGTTGAATAGTCTAACTTGTGCTTGTTAATTAGGATAACTAATATTGATAATATATTCCACTAAATTAGTTTTCCAAATAGTGAAATATGACTGCCCATTTGAAATGGGTTTTGAAGCATACAGAAACCGGATCTCGTGACAGGAAATCAATAGAGGTCAGCTGTTTTAGCAAAACTTTGCAACATAGGACAACTGGAAAGGATAATTTTGGTGCTTAATAGTTGAGGAAGGTCCACCTTATTTTGATATGCTCAACGCCGTAGTTAATCAACATAATTGTTTGTCCATAAGCTGTACAAGAGGACAATGGCACTGATTCAACACCCTTGGTGATACGGGTTTTGAGAATCTTAGTAAACGATTAGTAAAATAACATACATTACGTTGAGTCCGTATTGACAATATGTAACTTCGACTAAGACAGAGTTGGTCATAACAGTGACGACATACGAGGAGGCTGCGAAAACCTTTGTAGGTCCTTTGGGGCTACCAGTAGCGGATTGGGGCTACCAAATGGGTGGGGTTAAATTTTTTTGTATAATTTTTCGGAGTAAAGACAATACCTATGAACTTTCCAATATAGTTAAAAGCCCTGGTAAACCATAATAATTTTCCGATAAGTATAATGAAATGGTTCGGTACAGTAGTAGTGTCCCTTGCCGTCTCGTTTGACACTTGCACCGGAAGATTTAAAAGAGCAAAATTACGAGGTAGTGGTCATGAAGGAGAGCGGATAATTGGGCCTGCTTTCAAAACCTCTCTAAACAAACCCAATCTATAGGCCTGGGGCCCCTAAGTGGAGTACAACATAATCATTTGGAGCTAGTTGGGCTAAACATTTGTTTAAGGTTCACTTCTACAATAGGAGTTCTGTTGTAAAACATTCAAAAATTGGATCAAGAGGCCATAATTACGTGTTTATCCGTGAACAAATTTAATGTAGCTCCCGATGATATAACTGCTGAAAAATTACTGATAAAGTATCTGCTTCGCTTTAGAGTTGGCAGTACAAGCGAGAATGTCCTTAATATTTCATATAAAGTTAACCAATTTTCTCGTGAGCATACAGACTGATTCAGTCACTGTTTTAAATTATTTTGATAACCTGAGGGTTAAGATCTGGACAAGTAGGTAGTGGGTCAATTTGCTTCGAAGTTGATTGAATACTAAAGTTTGGCTGCAGTCTTTGAACCTAAATCGTCAGGGGTGATGTTTCAAAGACGTAATAATTGCTTTATTTGGTTCCGTGACAGTGAGACTACCAATTCCCTAAGGATTGTTTATTAATGGAAAGGCGTCCATCCCAATGTATAAATGAACTGGCTTGTTAGCCATTTTTGTTTATGCCAAAGAAAAAAATAAAACAGTCTATAGGGTAAATTGAAAACAAATTGAGTTCAAGATGCAATTTAAAGTTTAGTTTATACAGTAACAACAACTGAAATATTTTTATATCACATTTTATAGAAAAACATTCTAAAAAATACAGTGATCCTGGTAATCATATTTTCAAGGATGGGAAGCAAGAACTGTAAGTGCATATGTGTACCAACTGTTAAACCGACACATTTATACGTTATCTCTGAGTGAACATGTTACTGGTAATAATGAAAGTTCTTAGTGGGACTTCATGTTTTATAAATAATTAGTTTATAACATTTGCAATCTCAATAGCGATCATCAGATAAACACAATAGCACAGGATACACAGAAGTAGATGTTTTCATATTTAGGATTGAATTGTATTACTAGAATTAAAAGGAGGAGAAATATAACACATTTTAAATCAAAATAACTTATCTTTCTTTATTCAAAAATATTACATTTTATTTAAGACACTGACTGGTTTCATTCAGAGCTAGTGTAAACAAAACTTTGGAAAAAACTATTTTTATTATAACTTTTAATTGTATATTACTAATTATTATGAAAAAACTAGAACTTGTATCTACTGCATTATAAGTTTAAAAAAAATTGATTTTTGCAATATTGAATTAAATTATCATCTATGGAAATTACATATTATGTATTTGTTTAATCTGTGGCTGTAATATTTAATGTGAACATACATAATGTGAAAGGGGAAGTTTGGAGTTAATACAGCCATGATAATACACAATGATATATAGCAGTATGACTAGTGCAGGTCATAAATTCATTTTAGTTTCCGGCTTGGTTTGCCGCTTGTGTTAAAATAAAATACAAATACCAATTGCAATCAAGAGCTCGGTTACATTGAGTCAATGTAATTTTAATTGGCTTTAATGGTGTCAGATTGCTATAAAACCGAATGCGTTTCATTATACAGATTGTATTGATTCAATGCATTACAATCTATCATGTAACAAGTATTACTACAATAACCTCAACATACCTTAATTTTCAGTCAATAGTAGTACTTGTTTTTTCAATGTATGGCTACAAGTTTCGCTGCCACAGGCAGCATCATCAGGCCAGCCAACAACACTAAT
>JAGFPH010000084.1:904083-950886 GCA_018207615.1 Philaenus spumarius
TGTTGCAGTTACAGTTTTTAATTACTGAGAAATAACCTTCCGGCCACTTTAATGACAGACTACAGGAGAGGTTCTAGTCTGTATGTTCGTTTCGTAACATTATAAAAACGGATTAAAGTACTGTAATAAGCAAACAGATTATCATTTTGAATAAACAATGAATGTTAACTTCATTGAAATAATGAAAATTAACTGGCCTCGTTTGAAGTAATCGTAATAATAATTGTCAGCCAAAAGAAGCCAATCGTTAATGGTAAACCCAATAAAGTTTGGTAATTAGTTGATGAAGTTGTTATGATCAGTAGATGTTTTATTGTCATCATCTTTAACTTCGCCTATCAATAACACAATAGACTAACCAAAAAGGATTAAGTATAACGTAGGTATACATATATTAAAAATAAATATTAACAATAATAAAAGTAAAACTGATTATGTTCCCAAATAGAGCGTTTTATATTTTTTAATACAGACATAAAATTAGATCCCGTCATTCTACTGGTTACATGGAATATTTTGCCTACTATTTTCGAATTAATTGTTCAAATGTTATTATATAGTGTTAACTGGTCTCATGTTTATTTTATAACCTAAATACTAAATTTGACACTATATTTTTAATTATTACTACTTAATAATTTTTTAAGAATTAATTATTTCACATTTGGACACATCGTATACCATAGTAGAATTGAAGAACATCTGTTATTTTGCAAATCATAGTAAATTCCCTTCAGGTTACTCTTCCTTCAATGTTATAGTTACCTTATATTCCCTTTCTGACAGCAAACTCTTATTCGTTATTGCTAGTAAATAAAATCGACTACTGACGATTTAAACACTAAATGCCAAGCAAATTATTCCTTGAAAACTCATTGACAAAGGCCTGAAACTGAAACACATCAATATTTATGTTTAATATGAAATTTTGTTAGATACATTTAACATGTATGTAACATTTGCATTAGTAATTAATGTATACTCTCTATTAGCATTTAATTTAGGGATTGTGGAAAGATTCGAAAATCTTTGTGACGAAACAAATGCAACAAATCTGAAAATGTTCTGACATTTTCAGTTATTCTCTTGCACAAAGTAAGCATAGTTTGATGTATCAACGTTACTCTATGTTCTCTTTAATCACACATCACATTGCTTAGGAAACTGAATTTCTATGGGTTTTCCAGTGATCTACTTAGGTTTTTCTCTTCCTATTTTTTCTTAGGTATCAATATGTAACGTATTCTGGTTTTAAATCGAATAGATTTATAACGGGGTCCGGTGTTCCTCAGGGCAGTAACTTGGGACCTTTATTGTTTAATATATTCATTAATGATATAACTTCATGTTTCGATAATTGTGAATATTTAATGTACGCTGATGATTTGAAAATTTTTAAAAACATTAAAACTTGTTATGATTGTCAAATTTTGCAAGAAAATTTAGTTAGATTATCTATTTGGTGTAAAAATAATAAACTTATTCTTAATATTAAAAAATGTTGCGTCATGTCATATTATAGAGTATTACAGCCTTTAATTAACAATTATAACATTGATATGCAATTATTGAACAGAGTTACTAGCTTTAAGGATTTAGGGGTTCTTATGTCACAAGATTTATCTTTTAGTGGTCATATTGTTAATATAGTAAAGAGAGCTTATTCCACCTTGGGTTTTATTTGTCGGTTGGGGAGAGATTTTAATAATATTGTCGTTATGAAAGTTTTATTTAATAGTCTGGTTAGATCAGGGCTGGAATTTGCCTGTATTGTTTGGTCCC
The DNA here is from genome assembly GCA_018207615.1 of Philaenus spumarius. NCBI lineage: Eukaryota > Metazoa > Arthropoda > Insecta > Hemiptera > Aphrophoridae > Philaenus > Philaenus spumarius. The sequence goes on from JAGFPH010000084.1 coordinate 905,866, forward strand.
CATCAACAAAATACTATGTAAATATGATAGAAAAAGTTCAGAAAAGATTTTTGCGTGTGTTATTTTATAACAAATTTGGATTTAATAACCAGCAAATTTGGACAATAAGATATAGGGAATTTTTGAGTGCATTTGAAGTCAATTCGTTGGCAGTTAGGAGAAATTTGTTGAGGTTGTGTTTCTTGAGAGGAGTTATGTGTGGCATGATTGAAGATCCTGAGAGCCTAAGACAGATATGCTGGTGTGTTCCACCTTATGGGATGAGAATCAGACGACCACTTTACCAGGAGCGCATTAGAACCCATGCTCATGCGTCGTCGCCGCTGAACTCGTCAATTGCTCTGTACAATTTGGTCGCTCACAAGGTGGATATTTCCTGGGGTTTGTCGAGGTTCCGCAGGGAGACTTTGTCTGCATTAAACCATCGCTGACTGTGGGTTTGCAAGTTTTGATGGGACTCAACCAACGAACTATACTACTGGAACGCTCGCTGCCCATAAGACTAGTGTTGTGTTTTCCGAGCGCATACAGATGTGTGTGGCGGGAAGTATCCGGGGCGCGCGGGCGATGTAAGTGGGCAAGAACTCTGGACCTGGCGCTTGTGCGTTATACGGTTTTCTGTCATTCTGCCTTTCACGTTTCGACCACGCGGGAAAAGACATTATTCGTCACTCATCAATACGTTTTTAAGGTCTGTCTAGGCTAACACAACTGGTGTTCTAATTAATTGTAGTGTTGTTTTTATTTTGTGGCAAATGGCTAAGAGCTGCTCTGCTTACAATTGTAGTTCAAGATGGACGAAAGACAGCGACATTTCTTTTCACAAGAAAGTACTCATTTTATTAAGCATGTTAAAGCTTTTTTGCAGTCCCTGACTAGTAATATTGAGACAGAATTATAGTCTGTGTTACTGTAGGTTACCATCAACTTGCTAACAAATGAGGTAAAAGTGCTTTTATTATTAGCGAATTTCCATAGGGAAATGAGCTATTACAGTGGCCCTTATGGTGAGAATCAATGTCGGGAGTAGCAAATGAGCACCGATCATCGTCCCCAGAACACGTTTTGGGGTGTCATTAAAATTCATTTATAATATATATATAATATATGTGTATATATATATATATATATGTATATATGTGTTCGCACTCTAGCGGCCGCATTTAAAGTCCGATTTGGTTCAAATTTTGTACACATGTTGGTAGTCGACGTCGCTCGGACGAGTTCTTTAGCCAAAAAATCCAACAACCGGAAGTACGTTTTTTGACCGGAAGTAACTGTTTTTTGAGATTTTTACCACGAGAATGTAATTTTTGGAGTTTTTTTTCTAAAAATATAAATGTAGGATGTTATTCTGCACATTTTGTTTTTTACGCGACCTTATAGCTCGCTTGGTCCCCTAAAATCGACCAAAACGTAAAATACCATAAAAGTACCCGGTTTGAAGCCAAGTGGGGCAAACTCACGAACCCACAAGGCGCAAACAAATTCTACTAATAAATTGCTTACACAGAGACAGCTGTTCAACGCCTTCGTGAGTAGACTACTTCCTAAATTGTTGGTTGATACCCTAAAACATAGGCATATAAACTTAATTTTTGAAATTTGATCAACTCACGTCAGCGGTCCAACTGCGTGGTCGAATTATTCTGTTAATTTAATTGATTTATTTTGAACTGAAATATCTAACAACAATGCATCTGGCTGGCCCTAATGTACAAGTACAGTATTTAAAAACTTTAACCCTAAGAGTGCCCAATTGTGGTTTGATTGGTGACCCGGCCATTTTGGCAGTTTTACAGAGTTGTTTTTGATAAATTGTACTGTACTTACACGAGTAGGCCTAAAATAAATGAAATACGGCAAAAAACTAATTTTTATAAGCCATATTTTATAAGTCGCCATAAATAATTCATAAAGTAAAGGAAAAAATATATTATTTCCTATTTGGCAACACTTAAAATTGGAAATCAATAAGTTTTAGATCATTCAAGAAAAACATTTGTTTTAGGATTTTTAAGTAATATTAAGAGTATTCGTATTTTAAGAGACAGACTGTTAGCTTTACATGATTTCGATTATTTGTTAACATATAAGCTAAATCAAGATCATTTAGAACTATTTTTTTCCTGTGCAGAAGTAAGGGTGGAAACAATGACAATCGGAATACCAAACAGTTCACTTGAGCAGTCAGACAACTAATGTTTCGTAATAGTGTTAGGGCTTCTGAAAATGCTAACTGCTTTGAGTTTGACCCTAGCTCACACCTAGGCCTTCTTGAGTTAGGTCATAATCAGTGCGATCTCTATGATATTAATGATAGTGAAATAGAGAGTGCATTGGTCATGGAAAATTATAGTAATTCAAATTTTAAGGACGAAATTTTATATTATATTTGTGGCGTGATTGTGAGACGTATAGAAAAAAACATAAACTGTACCAACTGTAGCTCTTTGCTCTATGCAAGTGAATCCGATTTTAGTGCTCATACAGGCCTCATTGATTTTAAATCTAAAGGAAAACTAGTCAGATCAAGTGATTATGTATTTAAAATTGTGAAGTACGCCTACATTCTCAAGTTATCAACATCAGAAAAAAATGTTACTTCTTACAATTTAACAGTGATAGTTTGTAACCATTTCAAATGTAGTATTTTCAAAGGGCATGTAGATAACGATGAATTTACAGGAAGCCATGAGTTATTTTTGATTAAATCTGTTACCCAATTATTTTATTAAATAATTTCACACCATATTGCAAAACAGAAAACTTTCGAAATGACAAAAAAATCAAACTTAGGAATAAGACAAAAATTTACCAAAGTAATTTTATTTTCTAACATGTAAATATTATCATTGTCTTTAATAAACTACAATATAAAATTGGTTATATTATTTTCGTTATTATTACCTTGTATGTCATTTCTTGTCTGCGTTGTACGGATATTGATACTTGTACACTGATATTATGAAAATTACCAAGGCATAATCTTAATTTATAATAATGTAATGTTCTTAATTATAAAAATCATTGGATAATCAACAGTTACCAACATTTACAAACAAAACTGCATTGTGAAATATAAACATATTGAAGAATCTACAGTTTTATACTGTTGTAACAACGTTATTGTAATGCCTACCGTGTGTGTCGGGCGTGTTCTTGCCCACTTACGACGCCTTCAGACCACGGACGCAACCCCAGATTCCGGCTCGTTTTCCATAGCCCAGTGCGCGATCCATAAGTATATATCGATGGACTCAACAGCTAGGTATAATATGTTAGTTTTTATGTTTTCATTATTATTGTTTATTTGTATATAATGTGTTTGATTATGTATTTGGTTGTTTTGTTTAATTATTTGTTTCATAGTTTTAATTAGTTTAGGCATGACTTATTTTATTTTTGTATAGGTGGCGCCCCAGTAATTGGGTTTTTTACCTGTTGGGGTTGCTTTTACAACACGGTTCTATTATGTATTTCTTTTGTTTGTTTGTAAAATTGTGTTGTAATAAATTTATTCTATTCTATTCTAATCAAACTAACAAAAAGTAAATTCAATCAGCTATCAAACAACACAAATAGGTTTTTTATTCAAAGGTCATCGAAAAACAATAGTGGTACCTAAATATGTAAACAAATAATTACTTAAAATAATATGTTGAACATACTAAAAATATTTTTCTCTCAAAATTGCGATGAAAATTATACATTATTATATTTTGAATCTAGTATTAGTGCGTGCTAGTGGCCTTGGTAAGCTACTAACAGCTTCTTTGATAAAAAATATCATGAATGCGATCTAGCCAGTACAATGGCGTGCATCAAAACACAGTGCGTACTTTTGTTTAAGTATACAGAACTTTTGTATTGCGGTACGTATATTAGGTCTTGATTAACTTTTCAACTTATTTTAACTTAATATGGGCTCTACAGGTTTATTTTGACAGTCATTTTTTGAAAACTTACCACCTCTGCTATTTAAAAGATTAATTTTAAAATAGGTTGTCCTAGGTTTTCATTAAAGATGAATAACTGCCCCAAAAACAGACTATTTATATCGCTTTTAGTCTTTTAAATATTATAAAATTATAAAAATAACTTTGAAAATAAAATATTTGAACCTAGCGAATTGATTCGTTCATTTTTCATTTTCTCACCACTGAAATTCATGGATTTTGAATGGCTTTAATTTGATCTTTCACAAGCCAAATGATCTTCACACATTTTTAAGATTGCTGTAGTAGGAGGAAAAAGGTGGGTTTTGGGATTTTGTAAAAAGGTTTTCGAAGGTTCCCTCTGACGGTCCCGAAATCATATTTTGCATATCTCTTTCCAGTAGACAGGGCGAGAGTTGAGGCCCAACATGGGCTCTTATTTGACTACGTCACGTGACCTAAGCCAAGCACCTCCCCTTCCGTCACAGCAGTTCCAGCATTGTATTTGGATAACCTAATAGAACTCCGATCCAATGCAATATTTTGTTCCACTGGAAATTCGACTTTTTTGGCGCTATCTATTGGGGAAACGAAGGAAGCTGTTTGAAACACCAATGCTACCAATGCTTTCTCCCTAGCGCTACCTCGCGGCGCGATCATGTACTATTTTCGCGACAACCGTTTTTCCGGCACACAGCACCCGTATGGATGCAAGATCTATTTATTATTCATGATCTATGGTTCCAGTAAGATGGCGCCTACAGTGACACCAATGTACCTCTACTGTTTTCCCTCAAAGAAAGTTTGACAACCGCCTGATTTCACTAGGAACAAATTACCCACATCCATTAAACTACCTCGACGCTTACGTGAGGGAAATGAAAAAGGAAACCATCTTCTGAAATGAGCCAAACAAAGCAAAGAAGTATATTATTTGTATGGCTTAGAGCTAATTTATTGTTGTTTCAACTGAAGCAAAGACGAGTAACAAACCAAATCACTATACTATTTTCTTTAACTGTATTATCATTTTACTTTCGTATTTTTATAAGACTCTTTAGTTTCAAAGGTCAATTATTGCAAACAGCTTTTGAAATATTATATTTAGTTTTTAAATGTCTATCATAAACGGTTCAACGTTAACTAATTTTATTATTTTGTCTCTTTTAGACGTTTACTTAAAATCATTTACAGACTAATTTTATTGTTATTACGATTTATATCCTCTCCGTTGTGTTTACGATTTGAAATCTCTTCTCAGGAATTACTAAGTCTTACTAAAAACTTGCAATAATTTAATTTATCTGTTGATACATTTAATAAAATCAATGTATAATTATATAACTTGCCTTATACCTTGTTCGGGACTTTCATAAATAGGTAGCAGACAAGCAACTCCACTCTTTTTCAAAGCCTATTTGGAACAGATGTAGCAATATCTACTTTTGTTATTCTACTCTACTTTTGTTTACACAATTACACGTATTCTAATAAAAGTACCTTATGGAACTATAATCACATTTATTAAGGTATTTGTTTAAAGTATATATTTTATGAACTCTGTAGACCATATACAGTATTACTATTTTGTGTTCAAATATGTTTGGGGATAATTTATACTATAAAATGAAAAGTTAAATATTTTAAAGTTATAATACACAACAAATTTAAAATTAAGATAATATTATTTTTAAATCACCTGGTATCCCTAGTTCCATGCTCAAAATAAATATTATTATTGACAACGTTGAAATCTATGTTAATTCTGCTGATAGGTAAGTTGCTGGCATAGAGATGGCAGGCAGTAATAATACAAATTATTTACCCTTTAATAGAAAGCAAACAATGATAATATCAGATATGATATTGATTAAACTGTCAATTTTATTACATTCACACTTTTATAAAGCAAGCAAATCAAAGCTGTCACTTTGACATGCAGGGCCGGATTTAGCATTTTGGCGCCCCTAGACCCAATACTTTTTCCGCCCCCTAGTCTGGTTAAAGTTACTTCCCCAAAAACCTTTATTAAAAAATGATATCAGGCCTATATGTTAATTGCTTAAACACCACTCCACGATGAAATTTTATCATTGCAAGTTTTTTGAGTAATTTACTTGGTTCTGAGCTTAACAAAATGGCGTATTAAAACACTTTTAGTAATTTTATGTATTAAATAGTGAGCTCAAGTTTGTGGGATTGAAACAAAACGATCCAACCCGCAGAGCATACCCGCAACAAAGCATGGCCATTGCTAAGTTATTATTAATAACTTAGGTTTTGTTCAATTTAGTCATTTGGGCAAATAAATAAAGAAACTCTGTAATACATTATAAAATAGGTTTAATCTCAGAAACACAGCTTACATGAAGTATTTTGATAACGTGACACAAAAACGTAGTTCTACCGTGTTTGAGATCAATGTTGTAACGAAGTTGATGCGTAATGTTGAAAAATAGTTTAACTTTACCAACAATTATTTGTTCCAATGAACTTCAAAATCAGAATGATTTTTTTTTAATTGTAATCAATTCAAAAAATATGTTAAGTTATGGCTATTTATTTTTATTTCTAGATATTTTTTTAAATATTTATTTTTCTTGGTCGTGCGCCCCCTGGGAGCTTGCGCCCATATGCCCGGGCCTATTGGGAAATCCGGCCCTGTTGACATGTCTTATTCAAACTAATAATACAGCTGAGCAGGGACTACGTTAGATATGGCTGAATTGGGTATTTTTCGTTTTGCTACATTTTAAGTGTTTATTTTAAATAAATAGAGCCAATACAATAAAATATCAACGTTTTACTTACTACCTTATGCCTTGCGTTCATACTTTAGGATACGTGTGGCAGAATGCACTTTATAAAGAAAAATAAGAAAAGATAAATTACGGACGAATAGCAGTGAACAAATAATATACCTCTAACAAAAAAAAAAAAAAAAAAAAAAAAATAGCTGAAGGAGGGACGCGAAAGTTGGCTTTTCTTGGAGAAACCCATTCTGTTTCAAGTTATCAAGCAACTTACATGAAGCAAATCAAAGTATATCCGGTTCTTGAGCAAGTTTCTATTAATAATGAGAGTGCATTTCATAATAAATTTAATTAAAATCAACTGTTAGGCTTCGGCTACGATACAAGCGGGGAGCGGTGGGCGGCGAGCGTTACTAGCAAGTGCAAGCGGCGTTGCCTGAGCGGCGGATGTGGCTACGACGCAAGCGGTAACATTCCCACAGTCAACGAGATGACGTCACACGAGGAGCTAGTGCTGACGGAAATACTTAGTGAGAGACCAGTATTTATAGGAAAATCACAATATAGGACTACTATATCTTTAACCGTAGACTTAAGTGGTATTTACTTTGGTCCAGAAATTCAGGTGTAATCCTGATAGAGAGTATTTTAAAAATATATACTTCCTGTGAAAGCAACAATGTTAAACAGTCCCACAACAGAAAGTTTAAATCCTTTATGAGGTTTAAAAAATAAATAAACTCTTGAACAGAATGATAAATTCCAAAATTATAACCGCACAATTTAGAATCTTTTTTGTTTACAGTCGGATTTTCTTGAAATTTAGATTTTAACATAAATTCAGGTGTAACCCGCGGAGGGAGTAATTTAAAATATATGCTTCCTGTGAAAATAACAATCGTAAGTAGTCTCATAACAGAAAGTTTTAATCCATTGGTGTTGTTTAATCCATAATTCATGGTATTTAAAGAATAAATAAATCCTTGAACCGAATACAAAATTCCGAGAGTATACTCGCAAAAGTTAGCATCTTTTTAGTTTGCAGTTGGATTTTCTTGAAATTTTGTATATAAGTGGTCGTTAGTATGCCATGAACGTATACGTATCAAAAATACTTAATTCTGCCTTTTTAACCAATGTCATATGTTTGTTGAAAGTAAAGAAACCCACGAGCGTCGGGCGGCAGTCGAAAAATTATCTAACTGATTTGATCCTGAGCGGCACCCTGCGGCAAGCGTTATGCCAACGCACATCCGCCGCTTGCATCGTAGCCAGCCAACCGTGTTTAACAAGAAAACTCCATTAGTTAGATAATTTTCGTTCGCCGCTTGCACCTGCTACTGCCGCCTGCCGCCCACCGCTTGTATCGTAGCCAAGGCTTTAGAGTAACACAGAAAAAAAATTATAGTATTAAAAAAAATTTTGTGAAAAGATAAATCTGTCGATTTATCGAATAAACGAAAAGAGCCATAAAATTGTGTATGCAAGGTGAAACTTGTCAAAACAAAGTAGTATAAAAATAGACGTAAGTAGTCAAATATTCAATTACATATAAAGCAGATCTGAAATTTTTAACTTAATACAAAGACTAAAGTAATTTCAAAATAAATTTTTTAAACTATTATAATAAATATACTTTAATTAGATGTTTCAACTTTCTTTATACACTCCAGAAGGATAAGCCAGTTATAATATTATTATATAATATAGATTTGTGTAGAATATTCGGCATATACTAAATTATTTGAAATATAATCAACAAAATTTGGACGAAGGTTTTCTCAATTTTAATAGTAACTGTTCCTCTCACTCTTTCTTAAATGTATTGATCGAGGGGGATGCATATTTGATCACATAATTAGCACTTAGTACGACTAGTTTACTAACAATGGTAATCTATTGTCTCAGGGTCTTATCTTAAATTATCACTTATAAAGTACCACACTTTATACAACACACACACACACACACACACACACACATACCACTTTTGATAATTATCATTAAGTAGACTATAGTAACTAATTAACCCGATCACTTCACTGAAACAAATAACAACCTTAAAACTTGGCTTGACTCCGTTGACTTAATTTTGCTATAACCACAAATTTATGGGGTTGTAAGACTTATTTTATTTAATGATGTCTTCACCATGTAAGTTTACTCCTCTCTATTATGGTTATTTTGAATTGTAATATTTGCAAGTTTTAAGGGCTCCACCAGATCCGTTTTTAGCTTGTAATGTGATGTACTCCAAAGAACTAGATATAAATAACTACAGAGACGTTTTCAGAAAATGGTTAAATATATTCTGAAAATATCTCAAAACAGTTCCTACAATAATTATTCTTTACAATTTTTAAATACATCTACATCTGGTACATAAATTTTTTACTTAATTTACATAACATTTTGTACAACGAAAGTTTACATCCATTTAAGAAGGACTGCTAGTTATTTAATCTTTATCTATAGTAATATTTAATCTATGTATTTAATTTCAATTTTTGAACCTAGATTTATCCTAATTACCAGTTCATAATAAAGGCACTCATTTAAACCCTGACATCTCTTATTTCAATTAATTAATATTTGAATTAATTACTATCATACTAACTTGATATTACAAAAGCTATTGATTTATTTGAAAGATATTAAGTTGGATCGGTGACTAAATTCGATTAGGGAAGACCGGGGCAGGTTGGCCCACTTTTTTTTATTATTATTTTTTTATACCTATTTTTTGCTTTTTTATTTGGTGTAGTATTTTTGTACACTACCCAGTATATTTAACTATTATAATAAATATTTATTTATGATTAATCTGCAAATTTAAAAACTCTGTTAATTTAATTAGGGTGTGATGTCATTGTGGGCCAACTTGTGGGGCACGTTGGCCCGAAATGATATTTACCATTTTTAAGTTTATTTAGGAGTGAAATAAAAGTCAATAAGTGAACAGGAATTTTAATACTTGGAAAAAGAAAACTATATTACAAATACATTATTTCTCAACATATTCAATCACTTTCTGATGTAACTTCAAATGGCTCATTGCAATGAATGCACTCAGAAAATAATCCGTTAATGTCTTTTTGTACAAATTTCACATGAGCCCAACGTTTGAAACTCGTGTACTGAATCCATTCTGCTCCGGGCATACTTTGATAAAAAAATTCATGCAACTCAAGCAGAAATCATCTTCATCTTCACCATCCTCGTCATCGACTTCTTTATTTGGTTGTTTCATTATTTATTTGCGTCGATTCATACCACTAGATCCAGGCTGTGTGGGGTCAAAAGAAAACAATTATTTTTAAAGAGGATTTTTTCTTTAGCTTATTCTCCCTATTTCCGTTTTTCTGTTTGCTACTCTTTTCAACTTTAATCTTCTTTCTTTCTTGTACAGGTTTTTGTTCTAGCTGAAGTGCCAATTTTACAGGGATATCTGTGAGAATGGCAGAAGTTCTCTTCCGTTTATTTAAACCTTTAGTTTTCCTGGGTTCAGCATTTTTGAACGGTCTTACATCCTCAGGAGTTGGCAAAGTTTACAGTGGACCTTTTTTTTTTTTAAGGAAGTAGATGGAGTAGTAGAAGTTAATGGGGTAGTAGGCACATCTGAGATAGAATGCAAATCTAACAAATTCTGGTTGTTGGTTTCTTCTTGAGATTCACGTCTTTTTTCGTTCTTCATATTTGAAGGATCTGGCCTATCCGTTACATACGGAGGCATGCAATCTGCTTCAGTAAAGGTATGCCTATTAAATGGGCATATTTCAGTTACTCCTGGAATGTCGTAGATCGTCATAGGGCGTCTGTTAACTGTCACAAGCTGAATTTACATATTTTTTAAAAGGACCATAAACGCTTTGATCCAATGGTTGTAGCTTATGGCTACAATGTCCTGAGAAAGATAACAGTGTTATTCCATTATCCTTGGAAAAATCTAAAACGTCAGATGATAGATGGGAGCTATGATTATCTATTGACACAAGGCATGGGTGTGCCTTAGAGTAGTGGACGTGTTTAACAAAATGTTTCATATAATTATAAAACCCTTTTTCGGTCATCCAACCGGATGGGTGAACATCTCCAGAACATCCTGGGTAGGTCACCTGAACATCCTGAGCATAAAGCACAATTCATGTGGGCCAACCTGCCCCTTCGCCATGTTTGAAATAGTTTTGCTGTTCTACAAAAATCTACACAACATTTTACTTCTGTTGTTCCACCATAAGAATCCTTACATATTGAACTTTCAAAATATTACTTGCCTTTGTTCTTGTGAAGTATCCGCAGAGAACAGTAAAAACTTTAAAACAGCCACAAAAATTTACTCCGAGATAAACGAAAATTTACAATTGACTTTACTCTTAACTCGTTTTTGTTAGCAAACTAACAGTTACGGAGTGAAAGCAGAACAGGTTTGCCAACATCCTGTCCGACTTGTGACGCGTTCAAATGACTGCTTCAAGAATTAAAGCAGTTGGGCCAACCTACCCCTATGGCCAACGTGCCCCGGTCTCCTCTACTTATGATGTGTTTTGGAACCCTATTTGCAGTTTATCCTAATAAACCAGTAACAATACAATTATTTATGAATTGATTATATTTTATTATAATGTTATTTATGACATAATGCTCCGGATATGATTTCTTTTGCTATCTTTCTAACCTCGAGATCTGTCTTACGATCAAATGAAATATTAACGCTACCTACATAATTGTTGGTTCTCAACCACATCATACACTTTACACTTTTATTTTGATGAATTTATACACTCCACTGACTTTTATTTATTTTCACTTTAACACTGCACTTTAATTCTTTGATGATTTTTTTTTTATTAAGTTGATGATTTTTATAGTTTAAATGATGATTTCATTTCTATGATGATTAAATGGTTAGATAATTTTTTTGTTTGCTGATGGAAACATGTTGAAATTTTAAACTAGGGTAATTTTAAAGCTGTGGTTTAGAAGTTACTCCTTCGACCGTTTTTTAAATGATAGTCCTCGCTTCCTCTCTAAAGTTCCCACCACACTATTTCACGCACTTTAATTGCACAATTTGAAATTTGGATTGTTCCGATTGGCTTTCTAGTTTAACATATTTGGCAGTATTTATCGCGTGTCTGCATTCGTTGATTCACACAGAATGACGCGTAGTTGTGTTTTTGTGTGTTTTTAGTAATCGAAGCTAGTACATTCGTTAGCATAACATAACATTTCCCAAAAAGCCAGTCTAGCCTGTTTCTATAAATTCATTTATGTCCTTTTGTTCGAACTTATTAAAATTTTATATTATTAATTATTATAATTTATTTTGTTGCTGTTGATTATAAAATGTTAAAGTTTTTGGTTTATGGTGTTTCAAGTATTGGTGATTACTTACCAATGCTTACAGGGTGTATATGTCTCAACAAACTGGCGACGTTACACGGAAATCAACCTTTCTACATGGTGGTTTGGTCTGGACTGGAGTTATCTAGTGCGCATCGATCACCAATCACTTAAATCGAAAAGGGACCTTGAGTTTCAAGAGTAATTATTCAGCGTTACAGTCTCCCGCTTGCGAAAACACATCCGTCCTACAGCAAAAGCTATCACTGACCTAAGGTGGAAAGGAGTTCAAATAATATCCAGTTTGAAGGCTAGTAAGGTTGACTCCTTCAGATCGCGCCAGAAATAAACTCTTGTTTGGAAACTTTTAAAACTGTTTACTTCTCTTAGTTAATTCCATGTGTGCAAAGACCAACAGTTGCTGTGTACAATATATTGCAATTTCAAATAGGTGGCACCGAAAAATAGTGCATTGGTGATGGTAGACCTACGTGCAATGGGATTGTGGTAAATTCTGAAATTTATGTTCCTCTGTTTTGTGAATTATATTTTTTGTAAACAATTTATTTGATTGTTTTAGATATTTACTTCAATTATTTCTTGTTTTTTAGAGATATATTTTTTGTGGTATACATTAGGAATAAACGGTACCAGGAACTGGCACATACTTTCTCACAAACATATCTAAATTATTAAATAGATTCACTGTGACTTCATAATTGTATGAAAGTAGAAGTGGGGGGGGGGGGGGCACATTAAAGTAGGAGAGTAACTAATAAATATTATTATTATTAAAACTATTCAACCGATTTCGAACAAATTTGCACCAAACATGTCAATTAGGCCTGTTTAGATACACGAAAAAAGGTTTTGAAAAATTTTTAAAAACAATTCCCCTTTTCGCCAAAAATCAGTTATTATTATTATTACTACCTAAACGAGAATTTTTAAAAAGATGCGGTTTTTTTTAGTATGTTAGGGAACGTTAAGGGCTACAAATAAGCCCAACTTTATCAAAATCGTTAGAGCCTTTTTTGAGAAATTTAGATTTTTCTCCTTTTTTGCCCATTTTTGTGGGGTAAAACCCCTTAAAAATAAAATTTAAAAAAATGAAAAAAACTCCTGGAGATATTCGAGAACTACACCTACATACCAAATTTCATAAAAATCGGACCGTTCATAAAAAATACACATCCTAACAGACACATGGACAGACATAACAAAAAAAAAAAACAATTTTTTGGGTCCAGGGAGCCCCAAAACAAAGAATTTCACTAAAAATATTTTTGGGTTCAGGGAGCACCAAAACAGATAATTCCACTAAAAATTCAAATTCGAAAATTTGGACGAAAACAATACTTTCTCCATATACTACGTATAGGGGGGAAAAAGTAAAAAAGAAAGAAATTTATTAAAATATAGGGATATGTATAAATTAAAGGGGTATAGAGTACGTATAATTTGAATGAAATGTTGTATAGGTGGATCTAAAATGAATAATTGCAGCTTTTGCGGAGAGAGATTGAATTGAGAAGCGAAACTGCTGGTGCAGTGTGGTTTTGATTGAGCCTCTGAGGGGATTGAAGTAAACAGTGAAGACAACAGAGACTAGATGATACATACTGTATGACGTCTATTGTACGATGTTGTGTTTTGACTGATTCTTGATCTGTGATGATTTATTTTGGATGTTGTACACAAACATTATCGTTGCTACGGATGTATGCACAATTTATGTGCGGTGTGACGACCATACTGTTTGATGTGTTGCTAAGAGGATTTTTTCATATGCATCACTCGACTAGGTTTTATCAAATATCGCTCTGTGCACAACTGCAATATTTCTAGGGCGTTACTATACTCTACAAGAGATCCAGCTATTCGTAAGTTACCAATTACCGTGAATTCACGAAATATTAAATTTTCTAAGAGCGATTTAATCTTTATACAAGGGGCACCATTTTTTTCAAATATTTATCATAATGATTTACTTTGTGTTTTATCATTAAATTTTGCTCATGCGCGTTGAAGAATTCCTTACCCTGATCGGGCTAAAATTGTTTCATTTGATAATTTTCCATTATCGGTTCCAGTGCTGCTGTTCCTTCGGGATATGATTTGGACTTTACTGGTATATTGAAAGCAAATTTGTAGATACAATTTAACATTGTCATTATGCATTTTTAACCCTTATTCACTTTGGCATACCGTATCATTTTCACCAAATCAGTTTGACAGACCTCGTTTTGAAATTTCTTCTAGCTGTCTTGAGGAGCTCCATAGTAATCGACCGACTCACGTACATGGTGCAACCGATAGAAACAAATTTATGAGTGGTGCTCCTATGTTACTTTATATTGCTATCCAAAAAGCTTTAAAAAAGCTCGAAATTAGTATAAACACCTAATCGGGATATATCAATCGTCAAACACGTATTGACGGAAAACGCAATTGGCATTGTTTAAATGTAACCATAAGAACAAGAACGTACGTGTCTTGGTATACAAACATTCAAACTTACAATACGTCAAGAAGAACTTTTTGAAATCGCTCATGACATTTTTATTGGCATACATTTACAGGAGAACGCAGGTGGATTTAACAATCGGAAACGAACAGGCGTGGATTCTTTGACAAAATTACTAATGACATAGATGTGCCCTTCCGATTGGCCAAAGAGCAGATCCTAGAAAACCAATAAAATTAAGCTAAATTTTATCCTAAAATATAAAGGCAACCTAAGACTAATTACAGTTACTAATTTAAATATCGCATATGTTTTGGATACATTGGGGGCGGCAATCAAGGTGAACAAGTGATACTGATTATATTGTTCGGTTGGAAACGATGAATTAACTTTGATTTGAGTTTTGTTAGTGAATTACGTATAGTAAATCCGTAAGTGTATTACACCGATGCAGGGTAAAAGTTAAGAGTATATGGAATGGTTGAATGCTTCAGATAAATAAATAAATACTTAAATAAATAATGAAAAACCAACTAACATATTATATCCATAAATGGACATTACAAGACTAATAGCGCAGAAGGTATAGATTGCGACACAACTTCCCTTAGACATTTGAACAGAACATACAAAGATATTTAAACACGTATCATTAATTTAGGTTAACACGTAGGTTACTAAGGACATATAGAATACCCAACTGGAGTTTAGCATACAAATTTTCCCTTACATATGTAAGTAATTATAAATTGTAAATGTATACTTTGCATGGTCAATAATATGTAATATATATTGAAAATATATGTTGTCAAGGCATGACGGTTACACAGCTGATTTTCTTATGACGAATTACTATGAATTATATGTTCTAAGATCTATCTCAATTAGTGTATATGTAGTTTTACATGCAATAATCTGTTGGAGTTGGCTGATATTAACAATATACACTTTGTATATTTGACTACATCATAAAATAAAAAATGTTATTGATTAAATTGCCGTCATAATTGTTGACAAGTGTGTCTCTGGAGGCAAGGCCCAGTTGTTGCTTTGACATTTCTATTGAGCAAAGCTTTGTCACGAATTTCAACCACATTTTATTTCAACATCGATTCGTATTCATTAAATATTTATTTCCAGGACTTTATTAACAAGTAAAGGAAAAATAAATATGCTTATTTCACTTTATAGTTTATAGCAATGTAAAGTACAGTAGTTGAAATTATGTGTAAATAAATAAATAATTGCATTGCGACATCGGTGTACGTTTCAAGAGAATTATTCAACATTGTTAAGTTATTATACGACACACACAAGAACACAATACACAAAGAAGAGTTATACTATATAAAAAATATGTATATTGCTAGTGTTAAAGTCAGACAATACGATCATAAGTCGACTCTACTGTCTTATGTTGGGGCGTATAAGTACAGCTATACAAGCCAAATATCAATCGCTTACTCATCACAATTCTTCAAAATCCAAAAAACAGATTACAATAAAATTTGGAACATGGCTTCCTCCAAGGTTCTGAGAACACTCGCTAAGAAACGGTTTTGAAACGGGAAGGTGGTTAATTAAAATAGGGGAATGTTCAAATATAGAGATATTGAAGTCGCGTAGTCTAAAATGTAAAGAAAATTTAGTAAATCTGAAATTTTCTTTCAAATACACTCAAGCTATATTTTAATTTCAGTTAAACAATTTAAGTGTTTAAACACTATTTTTAAGAAGAATTTTAAAGAAGATCTGAAAAAAATACTAGCATTCTAAACTTGCGTGCCTGATCTCAGCAAATGACCATCATGGCCCTACCATAGAAATTGTTTTTTAAATTACACAATTTTTGTTGCTGTTGCAAGGTAATTAAAGGTAAAATATATTTTTTTTCAAAAATATTACAAGCGTGCTATTTCATACTGAAATTTTTCAAACAGTTGCAGAACTGATCGGGATTTCATATAAAGTTAAATTGTTTATTTATACATATTCTTTACTATGGTTTTGTCGATTGCATATGATTTACAACATGGGTAAAGTTAATTGTTTAAATCTGTATGAACAAATGTATTTAAATCATTTTGATTCAAAACTAACAGCTATTGTTAGTAATATAATTAGTAAAATTAACACAATATTAAAACCATTGAAAAAAGAGGAACTGGTATCAATAGTTAAAAATGAAACAATTAAAACAAATCGTCGGTCTATTTATCAAAGGACGTAACTCCACAAAAATTCAATTTTGACATTATGATACTACTGGTTTCTGTCAGCGAATCTCTACACAATTCAGAAGACGTTGTAACTCCTAAAACATTTGAAATACTTTAAAATCGCAATTATCAGAAGACGTATTGAAAACACACTATAATGTAAATTTTCAAACGTCTTAACTCCAGTGTAACCGTTTGAGAACCAATACTGGTGGCAGCTGTTAGTGTAGTGTGCTGCTTTTGTTTACTTGTTTGGGCGAATCCCTGTGAATTACGGTGCCAGTTGCTGTTATTTCATTAGGTAAGTACTGTCCTGAATTAAAAATGCAATATGTAATGTCTTAAGTTTTTAGGTTTTTAGTAAAACAGAGCTAAAACAATAGTTATGGAGTTACATCTTTTTCTTGTCTGTAAAGTAAGTTATCAAACGATGTAACTCCGGTTGTAATCTTACTTTCCAAGAGCATCAACATGCTGATGAAATAAATCAAACTACTAATAAAAGAAAAAGAAAGAAACGTCACCAAGTCCTTGCAGAAGAATGGTCAGTAAACAAAAACAAAAACAAAAAAGAGAAGAAGGTAAACCATATTTGGGTAAAAAAAATATCATTGGAGAATGGAACTACACCATTGCGAAAGAAGAAAAAACTTTAAAAGAAAGATGCAATTGCAATAGAGGAGAAAAGTCAGTAATGAAATGCAGTTCTGTGTCTGAAGCAGAAAGGAAAAACATTTTCAATAAATTCTGGAGAATGTCTTGGGAGGAAAAAAGTGTTTGTCAGCACCCAAGCAACGACTAAACCATCAGAAAGGGCAAGAGATAGGAAAGAAAATGATCAAAGTCGAAGGCAATCAACTTATTTGTATTTTTTGACTGTAAATGAAGTAAAACTAAGAGTGTGTAAAACATTGTTTTTGAACAATCTCAGTGTAGGTGAGAAAGCATTCCGAAACTGGAAAAAAAACTTCAGCGAGGATAAACACGATGAAGATTTAATTAATGATGATGAAGAAGTGTCGCAGGGTCATAAGCCTAAAAGAACAAACGAAGAAAATGAAGAAGCCAAAATTGCTTTAAACGATTTTTTCGACAGTTTGACCAAAATGGAGTCACATTACTGCAGAAAGTCTACAACAAAACTTTATTTAGAGCCGAATTGGACTTGTAAGCAAGATCTTTACAGGGAGTATTGTAGATGGAGTAAGGAGCGTAACAAGAAAGCAATGTCTTACTTTGTTTTTTCCAACACATTTTTAGACAAAAACTTAAGTCTATTCAGACCTAAGAAAGATGAGTGTGAGACCTGTGCTAGTTATAAAGTTGGCCAAATTCCAAAAGAGGTTTATGACACTCATCTCAAGAAAAAGGATGAAGCCAGATCTGAAAAAAGAATCAGACAAAAAGGATAGACAGTATGTTTACACGATGGACCTTCATAGTACTTACTTTGCCCAAAGTCTAATGTTTCCAGTTTGTATTTTAAAACCAAGCTTGCCGTACACAACCTTACTATTTATAATCTCCATGACAAAGATGTAAAATGTGACGTCTGGAATGAATCCGAAGGAGGTCTCTCAGCCAACGAGTTTTCATCCATAATCTGTGACTTTATAAGTGATCAATACCCCTTACAAAATGAGGACAAAGTTCTTACGCTATAAAGTGACGGTTGTGGTTACCAAAACCGAAACTCGGTTCTTTCAAATGCGCTACTCAACCTAGCAAAGCTTCACAACATTACTATTGAACAAAAATATTTAACTAAAGGGCACACGCAAATGGAAGCGGATTCCGTTCATTCTCAAATAGAGCGTCAAGTGAGGTCAAGAAATTTTAATGTGACGGCTGACTACTGCGATGCTATGAAGAAAGCTCGCACAAAACCAAAACCCTATGACGTTAGGTACTTGGATCATACTTTTTTCAAAAATGTTGAGGACTCATTAAAAGAAATCAAGTCAATTAGGCCAGGTAAAAGAGTAGGTGACCCTTGCGTTGTTGACTTGGTTGCCCTGCAATACAAACCAAACGAATTCAACTTTAAGCTTCGATTCTCTGATGTGTGGAAACCTTTGCCAATGAGGACTATCATCTCATCAATTAAACCAGTGGATATGAAAGACATTCCTAATTTGTTCTCCGAGAGAGTAAAAATAAAAAAGTCTAAGTATCAAGACCGTCAAGAACTTTAAAAAACTCTTGCACAGGATTTTCATTCATTTTACGACAACTTGCCTTGGTATTAATATTTTACTAGCAGAACAATGTTATAAAAATTCTGTAACATTTTCATTCCAATAAAAAAATGTAATTTAATAAATAGCTGTCATTTTTTCTCATTTTGGACTATTATTCTAACGTCCCAATCACCCACTCACAATACTCTATCTAATAGAAAAGGTTGTAACTCCGCGATAAAATTGATTTTTAGGTTAGAAAAAGTCGTAACTCCTGTAATTAAATTAAAAACTAATATATAAAAACAGATTATATACTAACTGTATTCAAGTACTATTTATAAGAAGAAAAAAACAACCATATTCATAACTTGTCAAATAATATAATCTAAAAACAGTTTTTTGTGTCTCCTGTAAAGTTGTATTAATTGGAGTTACGTCCATTGATAAATAGACCGACGAAATACACGTCAATTAAATACAAATATTTATTTAACTCTGAGTTTTAACCATTAAAACCTTAATATAGTTAATAAAAAAAATATTTAACATTTCAAACGTTAATTTTTACTAAAATATTTGTGTTAGTTAATCAAGAAACACTAAGAAATACAGTTGAACTGATTACTGTCATGTTTCAAGTCTAATTAATATAGAAAATGTATTCAATTTTACTAATGTCTACATCCCTTACTGTATATTCTGCTATCTCGTTTTGTACAAGTTTTTACAACAATTTTAGTTGTTAGACATTCTCTCGAGGACATGCATGATTATTATGCTGAAGTGATAAAATATATGACGCACCTGAGGTTAATAGTTAATATTCGATTTATCGAACTGGATAAAGATGAGTAACATCTATCTAACGTACTAACGAACAGAACAGTTCAAAACAAGCCCTCAATTGAGACAAAATGTTTTATAGTGTTTGGTAAGAACTATATTCTAATGTATAGTAAATTATTATAATATCCGTCAAATTAAATTCACGCAAGGCATCCGTAAATCAGCGAGCGTTTGTTGAGTCACGTCAACTCCAAAAATAATAATTATGTAGTAAAAATTAAGCCTGAAGGGTTTGCACGAATCATAACCCTAACTGGCCCACTTTTTAATTTGTTATAAGTTCAAATATAGTCAATAGCGTTAATTAGTTACTGTAGTACATTCAATAACATTAGTTGATTAAGTGCGAAACTTAAGTTGGAAGTTAAGATCCGTGGACCTATACGTTATCATGGTGGATAAACTAGTCAGGTTAACCTCTAATTATTTGCCAAATATATGTCCTCCACGATCTGTACGTTACAAATGTCAACAAAGGTCTTGAACCCTCTAACTGAACATCATTTTACATGTATATCGATTACCTGCCTCCATTGTTGTAGATATAATATTGTCACAGGAGACAAAGACAGTGTGAATGTCAAGCTAATTATCTTATCGCATTTATACAACAATGTTATAAACTTAATAAACCATAACACTCGATGATTGACATTTTGTTTTAATGTCCTTAGTTAGTTATTTTTACTTCTTAGTATAAAGGCTTATATAAACTGTATTCCACAAAAAAATAAATGTTAAAAACACAGTAGTCATACACAGTCCTATGGACATCAGATTAGGCCTGCACTTGAGATTCGTAAAATTCCATGTAAAAACAAGTGTTCGTACTGATGTTAAGAAGAAATTGGAAGAAAAAAAAGAAGAAATGACTCGTAAAATAAAACCAACTTTGAATACAAAATTTGTAAAAGTGATTAAGCTACTAAAAAGAAAATAAGTGCATCACCCAAATGCGAATAAGGTTAATGCACTTGTAATTAAGGACAAAATGAAAACACGGAAATTTTAGAAGGGATGCTCATACCTTATACAGTATGACTTTGACTTTGATATAAATACGGAACATGAAACACTGTTAAGTTAGTTGTAGTTGGACTATTGTAGATCGTGCATCACTGATGATGGCTACTTTGTCGTTGAAACGAGTTTGAGTTAATAAACGTATTAGTTCTGAGATTTTGTTTTTAAGGTTTATTCTATCAAGTACCGGTATACATCTTCTCACAAGTCAACCTCAATATTTATTGAGTTAGGCGGGATCTTGGTTTGGCGCCTTGTCATGGTAAAGCGACAACACGACTGTGCGATAAAACTGCCAAGGGTCATCGGTTTACCTGGTTTGCAGGGTACGACAACACGACTGTGGTGCAGCTGCGAGTGGGCTCAGTCTTGTTGTCGTAGTCTGCACGGCTTGACCGGGGTAAACCTTGATGAGGGTTTGAAACTTTGTTTGTTGAAAAAATATCCCATACAAGGTAAATGTAAAATATGCATGCAACAGTAATTAACAAATAAACACTTTATTTCATAAAATCGGAAAAATATTTAATTATACAAATATTATAATCATACTGTTATTGGTAACATACTGTGATTAAACAGTTTAGGTAAGTCCTCTAGTTTTTTTTTTATTCTAATTATATAAAGTGATAATACGACGAAATATTATAATTATACAAATATTATAATCATACTGTTATCGGCAAAATATGTGAAGTGACTATAAAGGGGTAAATATTGTCTAGCTATGAACTCAGTTCTGGTATGGATAAAGTTTTCTTCAAGACAGCCTCGCAGGTAGACGCGGAGGGATTAGGGGCTGGGACCTCGCGCAGAGTACGACTTTACGACTGAATCGCTAATGAGATTCGGCAACGTCGTAATGTCGTACCCTGCAAATATTTTTATTGCCCCCCAAGGGTTCCAGGTAGCATTCAGTCGTGTTGTCATACAACCCCTTGTCATGTACTTCGATTGGGGATTATAGTTGTGCATATAACCCTTTAATTAACATTTAGTAGAAAAGGCATGTAGTAGTAATAATAACGTTTTTATTTTCCAATCTCAGTAGTACTTTTATATTCGGTTTTTATAATGCCAAAATTTCAAAAAACTTTACAAATTAAATAAAACAGCAATTAATTACTTAACACTTTCAGGCTGAATTAAAAATATGAAATAAATATAAATATATAGATATTTTAATAAAATTATATAAATAAAATTACTTATAATAAATACTTATGCGACGAATACCAAGTAAAAAGATATATAAGTTTTTTATAACAATAAATATAACCGTTTGCCGTAACATAAACAACATAGTATACATCAATTGAGTTATAATACATAAACTAATTACACTTTTGATATTCACGGACGTTTCAATATTATTTAATGAAAATGGCCGTTTAAAAATGTATTCAAACTATCAATCAGTTGGCTTCGTACCTTTCATACATATGTCAAAAATCGTATAGGAAAATTTAATTATAACTACAATGCATGTAATATAATTTAAAATACGTGTATTGAATTTATATTGCATTGGTTTAGACAACATATGTCATAAAAAACTATTGAAAGTCCTTTTAACGATGCATTTAATAATTGTTAATGCAATGTGTTATTACGAATGAAACTATTACGAAGTCATGTTATATAAATAATAGTAAATATAATGTGTTTGATTTACAAAAAACGTTGGGCATGTATTATTTTTGCAGTTTAATATTGAATTTATAAATAATTAATGTTTTATAACTAATTTGTAGAGGGGAGTTCCGCAATTATTTATATTTTATAATATTACAAGCACTTTGTAAATGTAAAAGTATTTGTTATTAATTGGTTTAAGTACTCATTTTGATTAAGTGTCTTATTATTGTATACTTAATATTATATACACTTTATATGTCTGATATCTTTTTGGGACTAACGAGCTCACGCTGATTGGATGCAATTAGGGATAGGTGGGAGAAATAACCATATCATAATTATTTTATTAAAACTATAATCAAAATGTTAGGCTTCTAAATAAATAACGAAGATATTTTTTAAATAATAGTGGCAGTGACCACAAAGAATAACAATTCTTAAGTGTTCCACGTAGTGTAGTAGGAGGATGTAATTTTTAAGGGTTCCATAGATATTATTGCTCAGTAATATATAGTTAGTAGAGGTTATACATAGTATTAACACAGATCATACTAAATTAAATTAAATAATTATTTAATCCAAACATAGGTTGCATGCAAACTTCACAATACATAAAACAAAATATTTAACTTAAACTGCAACTAAATCAAGAAGCCAAACATCTAAACGTTCATTGTCAGAACGTAAAATTAATACTCATATTACACATCAAACAATCCATCCATTAACCACTACTCCTTAATCCACTAAACAAACCCAACATCACAAATTTAATAATAACATACAAGTTACACATATACATATTAAGAACAAAGACACTTTTAAATTATGTTTCTTTCTTAATTATTTACAATTAAAATATATACCAATAACAATAATATTGCAATGCATAAAATGACAATCATATTACTATACAATCACAAAGACAACAATCTTTTACAATACAAAACGTTAAACATTTCTGGACAGAGAGAGAAACATATTTAAGTGTATGTTATAGTGCAAAATATATTCATACACAACGCACTATCATAGGTCTAATCAAATGGGAGAATTTAAAACTAAGTTCTGGTAAGTTGCTTTTAGTAGTAGTTTCTTTGTGTTATAATTATTTGTATATGATTTTATATTTAATTGTTTTATTTTAGCGAGAAAGTAGTTGTAAAATCCAAGTTTTTTTTTCAAAAGTCAGCATGGTCACCTGATAGCGACACTAAGTTCTAAGATCCACTCCATTTTGTAGTCTTACATCCATGAACTGTGGCATTAGATTAAAAGCAGTTTATACTTTTCTTTACAAAAATTAAATATTCTATAATATATATTCATGGAAGTGTTAGAATAGCTAAACTCTTAAATAGAGTACAACACTCTTAAATACACTGTTAAATATAATAATATACACTATTTTTTCCACTTCACATATTAGTCCAATACCTCTTCTGTAATATGAAAAGTTTTTTTACAGATTTCCCCAAATAATCCACCCATAATACAAGTGGCAGTGGATGTGTGAAAAAGTCAATATTTTCAGTAACACCAAGTCTACTGAGAAATTTAATTTCCTTTATATACATATTCTATTTTCAATAAAGGCTTCCAAAAACTGTAAAAATTTTCCTACTAAATCTACATCTCGTTTATTGAGTTTAAATTTGTAATTTTTTACCAGCTTTTCATAAATACTCAATGATTTAACTAATCACTAGTCTTTCTTTTTAAATTGCTTTTTATTTCTAAAATATCTTTAGTTTCAGTTTCAAATTCATTTTATATTTCCATACCAAGTAATTGTCAAATACAAAACTGATTACATTTTTACGATTAGTGTTATAAGGCAGATTAATAATATAAATAATAAACAATGCCATACTCTTCAGCACGCCATAAGTTAAAGACATGGGCTGCAACAAACCTCCATTATGCTTCACAGACTAAAACCTATTTCACAAATATGTTTTCAAAACGTCACTGTATTTATATATCAACATCATAGTACTTGAGTTTTGTCAGTAAAGTATGGTTTTATAACAAGAAAATTTTTGTAAATACATGTTACTAACAAAACCAATTTAATATAATTTAATTCAATTAATGGGAAAACAACACAACTCGTGGATTAATATTGTGTGTTGGTTAACATTAGCCACGGGGGATATCAACTCTACAAACCCTACACACTGTAAAGGCAGTCGTGCTGGCTTATATTATATGTTTTATTATAAAACTCCACAATATTCGCGTCATGTTCTTTTTATAACTCCACATTTTTTAAACAAACAACACGTTGTATAAACATACCTTAAAAAACACTTCATTTTAATACATGTAAAAGAGTACAAGTTTAACAAACATGGCCACCATTCTAGTGAATAAAATTTAAATAGAATTACTTTGATAAAAATATTATAGTGTACATCAAACATCAAAAGTACTAAGTTAACACAGTTTGATATTTCATACACTTGAATGTATCCATAAAAGTCAAACAATATGATCGTTTTAAATCTCACTTGAGACACTTGTGTAAAAATGGAACATTCTTGCTTTTACACTCATTGACAGCAACACCGACAATAACAAGATACTGGATATCGACACCTAAACGACGCGAACGATGAAACAAGGTCTTACTAAGTAAATACAGTAAGTAAATTAACAGACAACACAATGCAGCTTGGATGTTTTCCACAAGTGAGAAGTGTTGCCAAGTCAAAATCAAGTAGTAGTGTTGGTTTTGATTTAAACAAATTATAATTCCAGTTATACACCTGTGTCTATACTAACCGATGAGACTGTGATATCTTCTTTTCGTGTTATTAATAATGTCATATAATAATTTTATGTCAAAGAAGGCATAAGGCTTTATTTCAATAATTACCTATTATCAGTTTTAAAGTCCTGGATATTTAAAATTGTTTCATCTTTTACTAGTTTATGTTAAACAATATACAAGTAAAATTAGGCAAGTATACCGTATTCTAGTATACTACCTAAAATATTGGCTACCAGCATTTACTCGCTGATCACCCTTAATAATGTTTTACAACAGTCTGTTTACAACTGTTGTGGGTTGTTTCGTTAATTTGTAAATCTGTATAATGCTTCGAATAAAATATGTATGGTTTAATTATTAGTAAGTAAAATTTTTAAATATTGTTCCATACATTTTGTAATAATTATGAATCATTTATAAAATATAATATAGTGTGTTATGAAAATAGATTTATATTAGTCTTTATTAGGGTGAAGTTAGGACCATCAGGTCCTCTCTTATACTTAACCCACATACATTTATAAATTATTTTAATTATTAACAATCTTAAGCTTAAAACAAAACAAAAATAATGAATAAAAACCAAGAAAAATTCACATAAAAATTCAAAAAGAAAAATCTTAAACTAATACCATTTTTATATACTTTACAAAATAAAATAGCCTAATTGAAACATGTTTATTGAAGAACACGCATAAATTACTTGCTTATAACCAACAGTCACGCTCACATTCATACATCATAAAATATAAAGAAGCAAACTAAACAAATTCCCTTTCTTACACACCCCGAGCAAAGATATCAGTCCATACTATTCATAAAATGAAGTTTCAATGTTTTTGCAAATTGAGCACGGCTATCAATAGTTTTAAGAGAATATGGTAACAAGTTCCACAAGCGACATGCCGTTACGATAAAAGATTTATCATAATTTACAGTTCTGTGCTTGGGAATGATTATCATTGTCGACCCCTTTCTTGTGCTTATTTTCCGAGGCAAAAACAAACTTATTTGCCAAGTAAGTCGACACTCTAATTTGAAGGACGCCATGCAACATAGTTAAAATAATATGAAAAGATCTAAATTCATCAGGTTTTAAAAGATATAATTATTTGTTTATAATAGGGACTAACGTGATCGTCACGTTTTAAATAAAAAATTAATGGAATATAATAATTATGAGCACCTTGGAGTTTATTAGCCAATTCTACAGTCGTGTCACTGACAACAGTGGCGCAGTAGGTAAAGTATGGATTAATTAATTATTTTACTACGAGTACTCGAATATGAAATGGCAAAAATCTTTCTTTGTTTTAAGGCCTATTCAAAAACTACAATACATCAACAACGACACCGACAATAGCACTGTGCCGACAACGACTCGGCAAATACAGACCGAAAGCAAAAATGCGCTAAAAACTATAAGACATTGACGCTACAACCACGCACTGACAAACACTCTGATACGTCAACACCGAACAAAAACAACTCCGACACAAAACAGACACCAACAAGGAACTGAGCGAAACAAAATGGTCAACTACACGGCACTGACATTGACAAACGTTACCAACAACTAAACGGTACTGATGCGGATTGACAAATCCGACAATTACACAACACAAACAAAGAAACCGGTGACAAAGGAATAGAAAAAAACAACATGATGACACCGACACATCAATGACAATGACACTTCAATATTGTGGACAATAAACCTACAACTACACATTACAAATAATGAAACCAACAACAAGGCAGTACGAAAAACCACATAAAGCCAACAAAGACAGCGAAACTATGTCGGCTCGGCACAGACACCAACAACGATTAAAAAAGAATCATGTCAAGAAGCATTTATCATTTATAATGTAAATCATTTATTACGTTGGTAAATACTATTGTTGTATTATTTAAGACGCACTTATCGCTGACAAAACCAAATAATCCAACATATCTTTCGTTTTAATTGGGTCTGTTGAAACACAAAAGACGCAAATCATCAAGCAAACTGACACAATGATTACAACTTCAGCCGGAATATTATAAGACTTAAATAATTCATTATTTTATTTTTAGTGATTGCTATTTCTTCCGTTTTTCTGTTTTCTAATTCAGAAGATAGTTATACATTCATACTATTATAAAAAAAGTGGTAAAAATAAATCAATAAAATTAAATAATTTATGTATTAGAGTTCACATTAAAAATAATATCTTGAATAACTCATGTCACTTTTAGATTGAACATATCAAATTATATAAAACTTATCTCTGTTCTTTAATGACCCTCAGACAAATATGCTATTTTTTAAAGCACTAATATTTTTAGGATAACAATTAAATCCCCCAACAACAAAATGTAGTGACAATACACCCAAAGAATACAATCAATGAAGTATATAATAAATAAAATGGTGGGAAGCAATACTGTCTCATTTGTTGGTTTAAATTGGTAATATTTAATACTGGCTGGGGTTGATTGTATGTGTTGCTAAAATTCACCGTTTTATTCTTTGTATGATACATATGAGGTAAATACAAAATATTTGAAAATAATCTCATGATAAACATTTTTGATATTTAAACAATATGTTCATACAAGTGACAAGTTTGACAAGATAAAAGAAGTAAAAATATAGGATTTTTGAAGAAAACTTCTTTAGGTGTACCGAGCACTTCTTGGATGTGGTAAAGTATACGAACTCGCGATAATTTTCTTCAAGTAAGACTCTTTTGATTTCATCGATTTTTTCTTCTTCTTCATTGGTTTAAACACGTAATTATATGAGCCAGAGTTTTAATGTAACAGCTGATCGTAAAAGAAGAAGAAATCGACGAAACAAAATTCAGAAGCTTAAACTCATAGCTGTAAATATTAAATTTAGTCACATCATGTTACCAATCAAATGGACATTGTACTTCCTTATTTTGTAAATTAATTGTGTTAAATTAATGTACTTGAAACCTTGAAATTGGACTTAGTGCTTTCTCATATTTTTAAATGTCTAAATTTGCTAACTTAGTTTCTATAAATGTATATGCATTAAACAAACGAGTGTTGGTTCAATATAGGCCTAATCTAAAATTATGTTGTTAAAATTTTAGTACATATTTGCTGCTTAACTTTAATACTTAACTACATTTTTATTTTATTGCAATTATATTAAGTAATCTTTTCTTGAATATCTTCAAGAAACCTGTGTTGGTTCAGTACTATTAATAGACAATCATCTTTACGTTATTTTTTAGATTTCAATTTTAAATGGGACAAGATAAAATTAATGATCAAATTTTGGACTAAACCAATACAACCCACGATTTATATTCATGACAGTTTTCATTTCTGTCGCCCATCCCACGACTGATTTTTTCTTTTTTTGTTCACTAATACCATTTATGTTGCAAAAGCTTAAACAATTTCAGTCAATGATAAATTGTGTAATTAGTTTCGGGGACTTGAAAGCAAAAAATTAAATTTTTTAAATTATTTTTTTATTTTCTTGTTTTATTATTTAACATGTTTAGAACACAAAAATATTATACAAAACATGATACATCCACCCTAACACCCTGAAATAAATTTTTGTCGTTACCTCTGCAATGTAAATTTTGGTCTTGTTTAGCGGGGATCCCATATAGTGCGTCAATTCTTTTTGTACAAATTATCTAAAAGGCATTGGAATTTGACTATTAACAACTGTCAGCTGATGTTTAGAACCTGAATGTTTTGGCTGTTTGTTTATATTGGTTACTGTGTTTGTAAGGTTGAATGTGGGAAGTCGTTTTGATATAATCAGAATTGAGAATTCTAGTTGCCTTAGCTTGCTTAGGGCTCGTGGGTGACAAGGCCACGGTCATTTCCTCTAATGCAGCTTGGAATGGCTAACTTTTCTGTTCACACATCTCTTGAGTTAATCCTGACGGTCCACTTTGCACACATGGTTGATTCAAAGATCGAACGAGGCGACAATCAGAATTAATCGTTTCAAAATAATAATAACAATACACTAATTCTCACAAACATACGTTTAATGATCAAACGTGTTTCAGTGACAAAGTCGTTATCCTCAGTGATACATGAGCTACAACATAAAACTTATAACTAGTTTAGCCTAGGACTAAGCTACATATATGTATACCCCTCTACAAGAGTGGGCATGGTCTTAGCGTATAAACAACCAATAGGGTTATCGTAACAACAGATAACAACAGAAAGTGAAATAAAAAAGTGAGTAGGAGAGAGGGGGAGGGTAATATTACAGAATGGTGTTCGATACATATGTAATAGTTATATGCTATTATAAAATAATTAAATCTAAGCAAACTATATAATAAAGCAATATTAATAATGATAAAGTAATTTAGCAAATGTATTTAGCTAACGGCCATGTAAAATTAAGTTATATGACTATATAATAGGTATATACTAATAATTTGAATTATAATAATACAATTAATTATTACAAAATAAAGAGAATACTTGCAATGTCACATAATTAGCATACACTGGTTACATCAATTAAATAAGGACAACGGTATATGAAAAACAATAATAAAACAGCAATAAGGAAATCTAATTATAAGCTCAATTAATAAAGTTAATCAAGACTTGTTTACAAACATCAAGAAAATGTATTAAGAAATATAATATTTGCCAATAATGGACCTAATTATGAGCACTATTAATAAAAGTTAATCAAGAATAGATTACAAACAACAAGAAAATGCATTAAGAAATATAATATAGGCTAATGATAAACAAGCACATAAAAAAATATTATACAAAATGTAAGAAAAATCTCCACATGTTAGTTTAAGCTAAAACAGAGTTTCGTATGGGAGCAAATTCATTATTTACTATTATGTTTTTATTTTTATTAGTACATTACGTTTCCCACGCGTCGAGAGTATTTCGTTTTATCACGTTTTTTAAAATGACTGTGTTTTCTACTAAATAATTCCTTCTCACTCATCAAGCTCAAATTTTATTAATAGAATTGAGTTAGTGAATTAGTTGTAAGTTAGACTGTGTGTGTAAACTAAATACAATGCCTCGTCAAAAAACCAGAGTATTTAAAAAGTTTGTTAACAAGGGTAACAGGTATTACAGGACTTATTCGGGCCTACTCTTAGGGCTAGCCAAACAACGCGTCCTAGTGCTTCGAAAAAGAAACAGAGTTATGGTAGTTTTATTAAGTCACATGTGCATAAATTTAAAACTTAACTAAAGAAACGCATTCAAAGTATAAATTTAAAACTTCAAAATGGTTACAGAACACAGTGATTTACTGCAAACACTCGCTGAACATATTTATAGGTATTCCGCGAAATTAGAAACTACAGTCCCCTGATTTCTTTTTGGTAAGTGTTTCTTAAACCTTTTTATAAAAGGACGTCCTGTTTGACCTATTTAATAACTCGGACAATCATTGCAGGATAATTTGTAGATCCCCGTTTGTTATGTTGAATCGAGCTTTTTATTAGTAGGTCTGTTCACTATAGACTCATGTTTTTTCGACGTTTTGAATGTGGGGACATCATTTTTTGACATCTCTTTGGTTAACAAGATTCGATATTTAACAGAGATGTAATACTTTTCATTCTTTGATTTTTTATTTGTTATATTCTTTTTGTGTTTTGCTATGAGTCTGGTATCGTGGAGGTATCGTATCTGTTGGACAGAGATAATATATGTTTTATAACATTCACCTCAAGGTCGTAGTGGATTGTTTCAGAGGAATGAAAAGAAGGCCGAAGACGAAGCTATTGTATGCTGTTTTTTTTTTGGAGTATGGAAGGTGGGACCACTCATGAATTGTTAGGTCTGTAAATGTTGGTTTGTGGTACATATTAAAGTTAAGTTGATGGTTGCTTTTAATAAAGTTAAATCGAGAAAGTTTAGTTTAATGTCGTCTTCTGTTTCTAGGGTGAATGTTAGGTTAGGATGAATGTTGTTGAGGTAGTTCTTCATTAGTTGCAACTGCCTGTCATTACCATTATTATATAATATGATGTTGTCATCCACATGTCTATAGTGGAAAATTATTTTCTTTTTGTAATGGTTAAGGTCAGAGGAGAGCTATTTATTTTCTACGTCTCTGAAGAAGTATACCTGAACCTGAACTACTTCCGAGAGTACACCTGAGAGCGGGGATCCCATTGCTAGACCATATTTTTGTGAGAAATAATCGTTTTTGAACCCAGAAAGTTCCGAGAAAGTTTTTTTTTTAAATTTATTAAATCGTTTATAGCTTAGAATGAGACGGTGGAGTTTTTATTCAGGTTTTCGTGAACGATGTTAATGGTTTCATTAATTCTGATATTGTTGTGTAGGTTAAAGAAATAGTTTATTTCTGTTATTGATTTTAACTGATTTTATTTTGACAATAAGGTCCAAAATACTTTTTATATGCAATGGTTGTCGGTGAAAACTAATTCTTTCGTTAGTATTGTCTCTAAATATTTGGGTAGATTGTATGCGGGGGCTGTTGTGAAGTTGACAAGAGTCCTTATCGGAGTATCGGGTTTATGTACTTTAGTTAGCCTTTTTAGACGGGGGGGAGAGGGGGCATGAGAGCCAATAATTTTTAGAGATCTAATATTATTTTCAGTTAGTAAAGTCTTAGATTTATTCAAAGTCTTGTTTATTTCTTTGTTGTATTTGGTTGTAGGATCCTTCGGCAATTTAATGATGAAACAGCCGTAACCACCAAGTGATTTTAGGATTGGGTACAAGACAAAACGCAGGTATTGTATCTAGTAGGTAATTAATTGATACAGTTCTGACGTTTGTTTGGTGGTTTATTAACATTTACTTTGTAGGCCAACTACTCTAAACACATCCTTCAGAAAACTTGGGTTGTCTTTCATTATTCTTTTATGAATTGAGGTTTAGTTGTAATAAATCAACCGATGAAGAAAGAGTTTCTAAAATTTGTACACAGTACTGTTTCGAACTAAATATAATTAATAATAAAACATTAAGAATATACAACGTAATTTTAGTTTTCTGTATCAAAAGTCGTCCAAACACACTATTACCTTAAATATAGTGCTTACAAGTGCTTATTGTGCTAAAATTAACACATTCTTTTTAGAGTTAAGTTTATCTAAATTTAAATTCAAAGCCACAAACGACTATGACTTTTATCAAATTTAAACTTAGCAGTCATGATAAAGTTGCAGAACGAAATGGAAATACCATGCTTACAGTTAAAACTACGTATTACCTTACAGGGATTATAAATACAAATCATTGTTAGTTAATAATACAATACTATGCGTACAAACCCTTAACATAAAAGAATGTTTCAGTTTGTCCTGCTGTCGCCATCGAATATTGTTGACATCTATCGACAAAAAATGTCAGGTGAAAGACATAATTTAATTCTTTAACAGTAATTTCTCATCTTAACCAGTCAGAAAACACAGATACTTTTCAATTTGAATTTTTAAGTTTGACATTTAACACTTTGGACATTTAGACCACGTTCCTGAAAAATTCAGCTCAATAAATTCATACCACTATAGCAAATTTATTAGACAATAACAGGAACACATTTTTTCGGTTGTTTTTATATATGAATATTGTTAAGATGTATCCGATTAACTTTAGATTTAGATACTATTTTTATTTTTATGCTGCAACATCAGAAACGATCATTTACCGTTAAATATTTTACTATTCTTTCTGGAAGAGCTTATTACAAATATTATTAAACAGGTGAAAGTGAAATAAATAAAAAAACAGGCCTTCATTTTTATGAAATAGCGTAAAGCTAGTTTTAAAAGCCTGATTGGTAAACTTAGTAAGCATAGTTGGCTAATTAAAAATTTGTTTTAAAAATTTAATTGACTTAATTTTTCTCAATATATATACATAAGATTGATTTAAATTTTGTAAATTTTATTATTGTTTTAATTTCATCAAAATTGACGTAGAAGTGTAAATCTTATTGGAAAAAATGCCCACGCAATATATTTGAGCTATCATACAAAGTTATTTACAAAATAAAAGTGAATTATTTTTAGTTGAAAACAATTGCTGCTGAACGCTAGCATTTAATGGTATTTTCTGTGTCCTAAAGATAGTAGATTTCGTGAAACTGTGAAAGTTCTACACTGATAAATATGATATAATATGAACTTACCGTCTCTAATAGTCAAAAGTCGTGTTTTTTAAACGACGGCCGTTTCGGCTATTCTGCCATTATAAAGTTGTCGGTAGGAGTCCCGCTCCGTTGTCATGAATACTTAAACACATAGTTTCACATACATTTAAAACAAATACGCACACTAAGTCACACATTAAAAACGATCGCGATCGTTTTTAATGTCAGTACAGCGCGAGACAAGGCCTACCGGATTTGCGATCGTTTTTAATGTGTGACTTAGTGTATGTATTTCTTTTTTAAATGTATGTGAAACTATGTATCTAAGTGTTCATGACAACGGAGCGACTCCTCCCGACAACTTGATAATGGCAGAATAGCCGAAACGGCCGTCGTTTAAATAACAAGACTTTTGACTATTGATGATGGTAATTTCCTATTATATTAATTTATAACAATAAATAGTCAGTATGGCTAAAAAGATAATGTGTGATAAATATAAATAAGCTGTTTTTAAAATAAAACATGTAGTTCAACTTAAGCCATATAAAATCATGCCTTATGACTAAAATCTACTAATAAATCAGCTAACAATCTCATCAAATCAGTTACAGATATTGTTTATTCTTATTACTAATCAGTTTAACTAAATAGTTAAAATACCATACGAGACTTATTTGAAATATTCGCCTGTTTAAGGAAACATATTATGTATTTGGTTGCTATGTTTTCAAACTTACCACTATATGACATGTTTTAGAAAGCAGTAATTGACGTGATTGTAAAATCATTCCTCAAATCGTGACTACCTTAGAGTGAGGACAGTTTGAACATATTTATTGTTCTATTAACTATCTCAGCAACAATAAGAATATTTAGATCTTGAATAAGTTTTTAGGGAATAAAGAAGAACTTAAGTATGTTTAGCGAAAACAGAATACTCTTTTGTATGACAATACATTAAACTTAATGTAATCAATAAAATAAAAACTATTTTGATTAAACATTTTAATTATATTTAAATTCCTTATACTCTTAACTGATGGTCTTGCGTAATTATTGTAATTATTTATATAAAAACTACGTATTCGTTTAAAAAAATATATTTCATGTTTCTCTTGTTTAAATTCATGGCTCATTCCCCACATTATAACTTTCCTCATAAATCTAAATCAAGACCATTTCCATAAATAATCCTGACGTTATGTTCTAGCCACCCTAAAGTCTCCAAGGACCCATAAATAATAATTACAGATAAAACGATCCTAGCTTTGAGCACTAAAACATTACACTACAAAAGCCGTTTAAAATCTTTTATGTTCGTTATCAAGACGCCTCTATTTAGAATATAATATATACTTGGATGTCCGGTATTTGAAGTTTCAGATGGTATTCAAACTAAGTATAAGTACCAAATTCTCTAGTTTAAAAGTCCGCTACCTTGTTGGAAAAGTATTTTAGTACAGGAAGTTTGTATCACAGTTAAAATGTGAATTGCAATTTATTTGAATAGTTAACAATAATTAAAATAAGAATTATTGCTTTATTTTATGTAGCGTTTATTTATATAAAAATGTATATTTTACGTTACAATTTTTATATTTTAAGGTGCGTTAAGTAAACTGAACTTTTATTCGAGTTACAGATTATTACTGTAACTGTTTGAATGACAAAGTAAAGACCTTAACTTAAAATGTTACGTTAGTTAAACTGCATAACTGTCTATCCCAACAGTAAAAACACCGTTACGATTTTATTACTAAGTTTAAATACAGAGTGTATACAACGGAAAATTGGAGTTTAAATTGGTAATATATGTTTTAGATTGTGTGTAGATTACAGTGTTGATTTAAGTCAAAGAGCACAGAGAACAGTTTTGTGTTTCACATGTTGTCTTTCCACTAACAACGAGTGAGTCAGAAGATTTGCGTAGACTGTTACAATACGATTCAACGCTGTTACAAACTCTATCCATCAACAATATAATTGTTGTAGGCCTTCATTAAACAGGATTAATTTAAGAAATATTACATGTAAACGTTGAATTTAACTTAAAATATGGATTTGACTCTTCCTCTGTTGAGCCTTACAAGTGCAATGCTTTGAGTAATCTCAGTCTTAGTGTTTTGGCAAAGTATATAATCTAATAAGAATGCCTTATATACATTTAAAACAAAATAATACATTACAAATAATGTTATTGTAATATGTTGTACTCTACAAGGTAGCCCATATAATATTTTCTAGGGGGTAGGTTCTAAACCGAGGGAATGGGGCTAAAGGAGTACCTCCCCTCCTTCGGCAAAAGGGGTCCAGTGAAATTTTTGACCTCTTCAGAAAACTTTAAAATTTAGGAAACCAATTTGGCTGTTCAAGTGAAATATTAACCCAGCATTGAGTCTGTACCTTTATACCGTCAATGAATACATAAATCTATAACACGCCTAGAGGCCGCACCAAGTAGTGACTCAGGAGCTCATACCTGAACTTTTATAAAAAATAAAATAAATGTATGTAAAATCAAACTGCACATAACATTTAAAACACATTTTAGTGCTGATCTCACAAAAGAAAAATACCTGATTATAATTTATTATATACATATTTTCCTTTTCCTGGGAGCTAGGTATTTGCGCTCATGGTACTCTAATAATGAATGCTTACAGGATAATAATGTATGTGTCTTTTAATAAAAATATAGTACTATATAGTATATTTCATCAGTAGTACCTAAAGCGATGTTTTTGAAATGACCAATCACCAAAAAGCACTTTAGGCACAAGTTATGAACGAAACGTTTTATTATAATGCGCTAGAATCACACGAACACTAATTAATTCAATTTCATTATTAATTTTTCAACATATTTTAAACGCGATTTAACCTCTGCACAACAGTGCTGCTATCAGTTGTAAAACAGCTGAACATTTTGAAGTTACAGCTGTTGTAATTTTAAAGCAAAGTAATGCATTGTTTACGTACAAAACTTGTTGGTCCTAGTACAATAAAATACTTTTAGGTCCTAGTACCAAAAAGAATACAGCTGGTTATTGAATCAGCTGATTTTAGAGCAAGTAGTAAATGACTACAATAAAGTCACTTTATCGACGTAACTCATGCATTAAAAACATCAGTTTATAGTGTTAAATGGAAATGTTACAACATTATATTTAAATAATAATTATTTGAAATTATAGAATTAAAATATAAACGTAATATGCTCATACACTGATGTATCTGTTAGAAAATGCATAAAGTTTAAACATGTGTCATCGATTTGCTGAAAGTATATCCAGTGAATATAGAAGGTCAAATGTTACACTTTTGAACTTGTTTGTCTTCAATTTATTTCCTCGAGGCAAAGTTACACTACTCTATAACATAAAATATTGTTATGGGCTGATTTGTATCGTCTTTTTTCAAACAACAATACAAAAATATTTAAAAAGTAGAACATTTAAATGAAAAAAAAAAAAAAATTCGGGTGGTCCGATTTTTATTTTCTTTATGTCATTTTCCTAGTCTTAAATATACCGTTAAAATGAGGTATCACATTTAAAAAATTTAACATTTTGAGTTGCCCCCAAAATCCCCTATCCGATTGCTTCAAGAGATTCTTTGATTTAAGTTAGTAACGTTCCCCAAAAGATATTTGTTTGTTTTAACAAACACAAACGTTAAAGAAGGGGGGGGGGGACTTTTAAGACACCTGGTATTCTTGAACGCTTGAAGACCTTTATCCCAAGGGCCGTATTGAAATTTCGAGGTGGTATGGCGGGCCAACAGGGTCTGGGCGACTTGCCCCCCAGGGTGGAAAATTTGACACTTGGAAACAGTGTTTTTAAGCATTTCCAGCCTATTTTTACAAATGAATTAATTTTTAAACATAAGTTTTAAGTGTCTCTGAGTCTAACTTATATATTATGATTTTTAACTCTTTATTATACCAACATAATTAATTTTTATTGGTTAAAGTTAAATAAATAGTAATAAGCAAAAAGGTTAAAAGACAAAACCCTCAGGAGAATCATACTTATTTATTTAAACTTAAACTATGTAACACAAACATTTTTGAAAAGAAAATCCTGTCTTTATTTTTAGTGAGATGTGTGCAGCTGTTTTTTATTCACAATGTCTGTCCATTTTGGATTAAAATTTGTAGTTCCAATAGTGAGCATAGCTTTTAGGTGCTTACCGACAACATTGACCTGTATTTTGATTTCACATGTGTCATTTTCGAAAAGGTTTGCTAACAAATATATGTGGAACCAAATATAGTTATCATTTCTCTCGCAAAACTTTTTATTACTTTGAACTCATCACTTAACGACCTGGAATAAAAACCTAAATTAAATTAAATTTAGGTATTAAAAAAAAAGAATTATTACAACTTAGTTACGTACCTGTAAAAAGGACGAAGATCTTCATTTTTCTAACATTCGGAGAATTATTCTTTCAAGTTTTCATTTGACATAAGATCATGAAACTCGAACTGAAGTTCTGTAGGAGCATCTTCAACTTTATATTTAAATGGATTTTGTAATAGGTTGATCTTTCTTGATGTAGTTGCTTCATCAAAGTCTGAAAAGCGAGTTTAAAACTCCTCACATAGGTTTGAAATAGCTTGTGCTGCATATTGAGATGGAAACGGCACACTTGTTTCACTAGCAAAGTTTTTGCAAGTTTCAAAATGGTCCAAAACTGTTTTTCCGACTTGTTTTTAAAAAGTACTAGTTTCAATGTGAATGATTTCACGTGTTGAAACAAATCGTTTACAAACGAACTCTTGCCTTGAAGTTTCAAATTTAAAATATTAAGATATGTGGTAATATCAACAAGAAATGCAAGTTTCCATAGAGACTGACCACTCGAAAGCTCTTCTACTGGCTTGTCCAGTTCAATCATAAAAATGTCAATTTCTTGGTGTAGCTCAAAAAACCTCATAAGCACCTTTAGTCTGCTTAGCCAACGCACCTCACAATGATATGGGATGTCTGGGTACTGGCTTTCTATTTCTGACAAAAAGTTCTTAAACTGTCTGTGTTTAAGAGAATGTGATCTGTTGTAATTTATAGTTTTTACCACTACTTCCATTATTTCTGACACGTCAAGGGTTTTCCCACTCAGTGCTTGTTGGTGAACAATGCAGTGTAACACCATTGGGTTTTCCCCTCCTGCACTTTTAACAGCATTGCACATTCTCAAAATCTAAAACAAAACTTTTTTTATTGGTGTCTGCGGGCCGGACCAAATCGTTTCGCTGGCCGCATCTGGAGTTTGGCCTAGTTTGGAGACCCCTGCAGTAGACTATTGTATATATTTGTATATCCATATTATACTAAAGTTATCGGGAAAGAGACAGTTAAGTAAGTACTTATAAAAATTATTTTTATTGACAACTTAAAATACAGGAAAGTTCTTACTTATTTGTTTATTTTTATTTCCAACGTTAAAATTGCTTATAACTAAAATACAACACATACAAACACTTATATCTACATACATAAACAAATTACAGTTTATAACTTACAAAAAACATTAACATTTGCATACACAAACATAAAGCCAACTACTCAAATACATACGCACTTCATCACGCATAACCGTAAATAAAAAAGGAGACAACAAAAGGTACCTCTAAATCTAGGCCTGTGTAGATTATTGCCGAAAAAAAACAAAAATAATGAATAAATATTTAAAATTTTTGTCGTTTTGATGGTCCCGGTTTAGGGTCTTCTTCATTATGCTGGTTGGCGTTATTTGCTGACTCAGATTGGACATCGTCAGTTTCTTCCTCCTCAACTTCCTCGCTCCAAAGTTCCTCATCAGGCTCATCCTCATCTTCCTCCTCAGCGCGGTCGTCATCCAAGTCTACGTCAAGTTCGATGTATGGAGCGTTTGTGTAAAAACTTTCCACACAATTCTTGCACACATTGGTGCATTTAAGGCCTGACTTTCGGCAAGTGCATGCACTGGTACATCCTTTTTTGCACCCGCAGAACACCAGTTTCAGAAGCTCTTGGGGAGCAGGTTCCTTCATTATAAGAATGGGGGTGAGTCCGAGGCTGTCCCGTCTCCAACCCCATTCAAGAGGGTCTAGCGTGTTTCCCATCCACCACTGAACCTGGAGGAATGTTCTGTAGCTGTTCAGGTCCGCAGCGTCGAGTGTTGGAGGAAGTCGGTGCAAAATGAACTTCGCCTTCGTTGACATCTTTACAAAGAGATGTACCTCAGCTCATTGATGCTGCGGATGGTAGTTCTTCCGGTGTCACACATTGCCATCAGGATCTTCTCCCCAGCTCTGCTGATGTCTGCTGGAGTTGCAGATGCCTTGTAGAACACAACAGCAGCTTTCCACAATGCTGGGTACTGTCGATTAGCTTACACAGTTTGATTTTCCCATGCCCGAATGGCGTGGAGGTTGTGTCGCACCCAGAGAAGGCATGTACGAGCAGGAGGTGTTTCTTCTCGAACTGGTACGATGAGGTGGAGTAGTACGAGTCAGATTGCCCCTTCTTCCCTGGCTTAAGGAGGTAGATGCTGTTGTAGGTGGCATTGCTGAGAGCCCCACACAGGATGTCTAGGGCGTCAATATCGAAAGCTAATATCAATAACGCTAGCCACAAAATAAAAAGGCGGGAAAGCCGCCAGGAATTGTTGTCTGCGAAAGGGAAGTAATTTTCCTGAGAACTTCACATATATAAAACTATTTCAGCGACAGACCTTCCTACTTACTGATACCAATAAATCAGGTCTTTAAAATACCTGTGTGGCCTAAAGTGGCAAACCGGGTGGTCTGGAATTTGTTTGACATTTTGATCCGGAAAACAGTGTTAGTCGGCTCGCATTAAAATGTCGAAGTATTGAAATAATGCGACCATTTTTTGTGTGTCTGTCTGTCTGTCTGTTAACACGATATATGCACTCACAGACGTCGTAGAAAACTTCTGGTGGCGCCAAAATCTTCGTAATTTTATTGCAGAGAATTGAAAAGCTTTTGAGTTTTCTAGCGTGGTCGTACCACTTTGGGGTCACGATTTTGAGTTAAAATTTTGAAAATAATGGTAAACATTTTTTAAATACAGTGTGGGGTAACGTTTTATATGTTTTTGGGTACGAGAAAACAGATTTTGACAGTTAAAAATCGTAGCTCGTCGGGGTCACGTTGTCGGAGTTAATATTTCGAAAATACAGTGTGGGGTATTGTTTTATATATTTTTGGATAGGGGAAA
The DNA here is from genome assembly GCA_018207615.1 of Philaenus spumarius. Lineage (NCBI taxonomy): Eukaryota > Metazoa > Arthropoda > Insecta > Hemiptera > Aphrophoridae > Philaenus > Philaenus spumarius. The sequence continues at coordinate 946,397 of JAGFPH010000084.1, forward strand.
ACTGATTTTCGCAGTTAAAGGATTTTCGTTTTGGTACGGCGTCGGGATAACGTTTTTGTTCAACATTTTAAAAATACACTGTGGGGTTTCGTTTTATATGTTTTGGGGTAAGAGAAACCCGATTTTTACAGTTATTAAAAAAACATCGAAAAAGTGTTATATCTTTTCATCTTGTTTTTAGTTTAAAAATGTACGAAAAAACCTGTTTTTATATAAAAATAACTACTTTTTTTATTATAAATGTTTAAACAAATACTCAATTACAATATATAATGTGCCACAAATATGCGAAGTCAGTCTATTTTAATTAGAACAGGGGTTGCACATTTGCGGTATCAGTCTGTAGATAGAAACCGGACGTCTCATATATGCGACGCTAGTCTATGCGTATTAAAAAAAATTACAATTGTGGTAGCGAACGTGTTAAAACAATTTCCAGATGCATTCAGATGACATAGTTAAGACTCAGAATGTAGTCAGAATTAAATCCAAGACTCATAGACATCGAAAAAGAGCGAAACCCCGATTGTTTGAATTTAAGTTTTCCCCAATTTTGTTTTATGAGTTGACAAAATTTCAAAATCATTCAATTTAGAAAAATCGGTGATTTTTTAACTCAAGGATTGATGCTCTACAACTTTTAGGGAGGAGGGTACTGATACAATTTTATGTTGGAAAGTTACAGCACATTGAAAATGGGTAAAACACAGTTTTTGGTAAAGTTGGAAAAAATTGCTGTTTTTTGGATCCCCATAAAAATCGAACTACTGAACCAATTTTGAACTTTGTTTTTTTAATCAACGCGAAATTTTGTCCTCTTTAATTTACTACCGAACTATGTTTCGCATAATATGTACCGTTTTTACTTATAAGCGAAAAACTGGAAAAAGTTCGACAATTTTGAGGTTTTTTGCCCCCCAAAAGTTGTCCCCCCCCCTTTCGAGGTCGCAAAATTAGATTTGGCATACCCACACCATACCAATCGATCCTAGAAAAAAATCTTTTGCCGCAGTTAAGCTGAAACCCCCCTATATACTGGGCTATATAGGTAAATGTGTCTCATGGTTGATTAATAGTTTTTCAAATTCCGCTCAAAATCTATAACTGTATCTTGTAGGTGTACAAAACTGTAAAATTAACTAATTTATACTTTTTAAATATATTTTTTTAATTATCAATTATTACTCGCTTCGCTCTCCAACCCCGGTGGCAACCCATGGTGAAGCTAATGCAAACATATTATTATATACTCTGATATTTTCACGAAAATGAAGATTGATTGGGACCGAGGCACTTGGATATAAGTATAGCGATGAGGTAGTGGTGAGCTTTCTTATGTAGTGGTGAGTAGTTTTTGCTCCACGATGGTTCTATGTCAGCCAGTCATGCCGTCGTTATGAAGTATTTGTAATTAGTTAGTAATGCGTTTTAAATATGATATTAACCATCTGTGTTTAATCTATGGCTGTAATATTGACCGAAACATACGTATGAAAGATGCACTTTGGTGATACCGTAGAAGTGATCGTACACAATGATATCACGGTGTAATTAGGGCAGAACATAAATTAATTTTAGTTTCCGGCTTTATTTGCTGTTTGTGTTCGAATAAAATGCAAATAGCAATTGCAATCAAGGGCTTGGTTACAAACTACGTGAATACAATTTTAATTGGCTTTAATGTTATCAGATTGTTGTAAACGGGCAAGAGTTTATCAAAACAAACACTGTACAGTTTTCATTGGTTAAACGTATTTAACATTCTCCCCTGAAAAATTACTACTGTAACATATTTATAATAACGTATTTTTTTTAGGAGTTTTTATAAAACTGTTAAAATGCATTTTCTGGATTGGTTTGCATGATGTTTCTTTTAAACAGAACAAAATATAATGAAAAGGAAATTATCACTAACGAAATGTATACGAAGTTAGTTTTTTAATGTAATCTCATTTGGAAGTGTGTACCCAACTTGCATTAAATTATCAAAAAGTTGAAAATTTTGTTCCAAATAATAATTGTGACATAAAAATCATATAGACAGACATGTGGTGTTCTGAAGAAAATAGACTTGGTTTATATAAACCTTTAGCAGTTTTCGAATGAAGTTATAAATAATCTTAATTTTGGCAAATTGTACATTGATTTTATTAATATGTACAAAATAACTTAAAAAGATAAGGTAATTTTGTCTACAGTGCACATACTTTTTTCTTTTTTTAAAATAGTGTGTGTAGATAAACTTTTGCATACTTTATAACAATAATAATAACACACTATTAAACAAAAATAACTGGTTTCGCACGCCAACTTCCCCTGTATACTCTGCTTGGGTTTACACCACAACTCCTCTAGTTCACTATTCTCGTCCAATTTTGATGAGGTAATTTTACTGAATTTTACGTCGAACTTTTATTTAAATGTAAATATGAAAAATTGTCTAGTACATGAACAATATAAAGAAGTACAATTTATTATTTTGTAAATTCGTTTTGTTTGGCCTATTAGGCAAAACAATAACTAAATGCGAATACTGCCTTTTCCTAGGCATATGGTATACGTATAAGGGGTCTTATTATTACAACATCTATTGAAAACTGACTAGAATTTCTTAAGGGGATTTGCTACTGAAAATGGTCAACAACCATCAAATTTTGATTTTTTTTGCATATATTTGTTCTACAGGTCCTAATACACATGAAAAATTCAATAGAAGTAATTTTTTCTTTACATATATACCAGAAAAACAAAATTAAACAACGCTGCGAAGGAGAAAAATCGTTAAAAATTGTTGTCTGGTTGTATTACAATTATGTTTTGGCCTACCTATATTTTTTAAATTATTATCAATAACCATGTAACAAATAACCGGGCATAATATAAAGTATAAACACATACATAGCTTTATTTACCCAGTAATTTTTCACATTTTTTCACTGTATTCCACATTGAAGTGCATTTTTTCATTCAATCGCCCTTTCCCAAAATGTGAGAAGTTAATGTTTTTAGAGCCTAAATTCGATATTTCTCAAGAACCAATTAAAGTAAATTTGCACTTTAAATACATTGTACTAAGAAATACTGCAGTTGTTAGGAAAGGACAATGACAGCGAGGAAACTTATTATTTTTTTGGGAAGACATGGATGACGATCTGGACTTTTGTTTGGAAGAATAAGAAGAATCGGATGAGTGTTAAATCAACAGTGCCGATAAGGAGCAAGAGGATATTATCAGAGCTGATATAAGTACGGACAGGGAAAGAAACCTCAGTTTATTACTAGGCAAAAAAATGTCATTTTAAGTAAAGATGAACCAACCCGAAGAGGTTGAACACAACAAAGAAACATTGTAACTCATCATCCTGGGTAAAGGACTAGCAAAGATGTAACTGCTCCACTTGAGACATGGAAATTATTAACTGATAATAATATATTGAAAGAATTTGTCCTTACAGACGAGGAGATATGAAGCCGTTATTATGTTAATGAGTACATAATACATTGTAATATATAATATTACATTGTATATTACATTGTAATATACATAATAATATATTAATGTATTAATATGTACATTAATATTATTGTTAATGAGACCTTCAGGTGCCACCATGCACAAACAAAATGTAAATTGTAGCCTATATTGGAGTTCTTTACATTGCAGATGTACAAAGGAATAACCACAAGAACAGTGGTGAGTTGTGTAAAATAAATTTGGCTGTCCTATTTTCACCGCTACCACGCTTGCAAAAAGATTTAAATTTTTGAGTAGCTGCGTAAGATTTAATGATAAGCGTACTCAATTAGATGGGCGTTCACTTGATAAATTTGCTGCTATTTGTCAGTGACTGGATCAATTCATGGATAATTACAAAACGTAAGTAGAGACCGGGGCACTTGGGCGCCGGAAGTGACGTCACAGGTCACGTGACACCCCCGTCGACGGCATTTTGGTCAGCCATTTTCTTTTCGTGTGTCGTCATCTTGTGTCAGCCATCTTTGTTTCGTTGGAGGGAATTTTGAGCCGCCATTTTCTTTTTGTGTGTCGTCATCTTGTGTCAGCCATCTTTGTTTTGTTGGAGGGAATTTTGAGCCGCCATTTTTTTCAATAATAAATATTTAATGCTTTGAAAAAAGTTTGTACTTCTCCGAGAGCCGAACCGGGTACCACAGCGTCCCGAGTCCGCGACGCTACCGGTTAGGCTACGCCGGCTCTGTCGAGAAGTGACCAACCTGTGTGGGTATATGGGATTGACGTTTGTCGTCGACCTTGTTGACTCTTTGTACTCTTATATTGCTATTAAAAGATTCACTTTGTCAACGGTCATTCTAAAGGTTCGATTGACCCTGATAGTAAGAAGAACTATCGGTTTCACTAGTTTTACGTTATAGGGTTAAGGGACATAATTATGGGAAAATGATAAATACAATGTATTTCAATAATTTTTATTTCTCTCTCACTTTCTTTCAATATTTCTTTTTTTTTTAAT
>JAGFPH010000084.1:997497-1011053 GCA_018207615.1 Philaenus spumarius
TATATATATATATATATATATATATATCAAAATATATATACCTGAGTCACTTAAAATAAAATATGCTTTTAAATCGACAACTTTTATACAAGATAATAACACTTTGTAAGATCAAAACTGTTGTCATTGATACAAGTTGTACTTTTATATAAGAGTGTTATAATTAATTATTTAATCTACAAATTACTGATAGTATAACGACACCTCATTTGCAGTATTACTGTATGGAGTAAAATACCTTATAACCAGAATGTCTATTATATATAATAATTGTGACGAAATTACATATTTATCTATATCCGCCATTTTGATTTGTTGTTACTTTTGTCTAAAACTTGTAATCCGTATGCTTTGTGCATATATTAAGTTCAAATTAAAAGTTACATTTCTTTATAAAAACTTCTTTTTTTTTATTTTGCGTCATTTAAATTGAGAAAATTAAGTCGTGAAATTAAAACACATTCTTATATGCAATTTCCGACTGAGCATTTTTTATTCAAAACGGAAAATGAGTAAAATGAACAAAATAAATTTTTAATAAAAACTTAAAAATTGTCGGCGTTATTATTTGATTATACGAAGTTGCCAAATAATATAACAAATTTGTAAACTGGAGGGATGTGCTGGCTAGGCCAGTTCGGGGTATTGATGACCTAAAACCCCTCATACAATTTTAAAAAGTTGACTGTATTTTTAAATAAATATGAAGTAATAATCCATAAATTCCGATATCAACACTTCTTCTGGAAAAGTAGTGCAAACCAAATGACTCGTAAAATATCAGTAATTAGATATAATGTAGCTAGCAGCTATTAGAAAGATGATTGCATGTATATGTATGGTAACAGTAAGGTTTTTGACAGATATATTATGATGGTAGACACATCGTTTTGTTGAAATAACGCTCTGTTGCCATTTTTTAGAGTACTTCTTTGGTAGTAAAGTACAGTGAACATTTAAATCAGTAGCATGCATTGGAAACAATTAGTATATTACATAAACCAGATTCACCCTGCATACACGTTATATACAGGAGTTATAAGGCCTATATTTTGATTCTATAAGGTTTATTTCGTTTATTGTATACTTAAATTTTAATATTTGATATTTTTATTTTCTTCATATTTATATACAAATACAGTCAACTTTTTAAAATTTTCTTAATTTTATTGTGCTATTTCCTAAAGGCAAGCATTTACCTTTGAGAGAGACAAAGGCAGCTTTTGACATCATTTTATTTAAAATAATGGCAGCCATAGTTGTATTGGAGACAATACACTGCTGTCACTTAGATATTTATGTTATAAATATGACTCAGATTCACGAATTGTATAAATCTCTTTGTGAACAATTCTTTGTAAGTGTTTTTATGTTGGTCCTTTAGAATGCCACCATGGGAAACATTAAATCTATGTAATTAAAAGAACGCGTATACAAATTATTAAAACTGACTACTTCAGGATTTGATTAATAATGCTATTAGACGCAATCAAATTTACCTTAAATATGTAACGGAACTAGTTCAGAGGAGTTCTATAAAACTATTGGGACTTTGGATAGGTTAGATCTTTGTAAGGGAAACACTACCAAAATCTCTATTCTAAGTTCAACTGTTGGTTGTAATTATTATGACTTGCTATGCATAAAGTTTATGTATAAGGTAGATGGCCCAAATATCGCACACTTAAGGGCATTTTAATTATATTGACATGGGGAATATAAAAAAATGGAAGTCTTGGTACAGTGTGAGTAAAACGTGTATACTATAAGTTATTCTTATGTGGTACCTTTATTTCCTATTATTTATCACTTATATCATAGTGTTGTAAAACATTCCATTTTCTTAATTTTGTGAAAAGTGTTCCTAATTTCGCCCACCATGTGTTCCAAATATCGCCTACATTTTTTAGATGTATAAATAAACTGTAAAATAAGTTATTGCGAGAATTATACCTTTACAACATACATTACATATCTATTTATACATACATATACATTTATTTTTATAATGTAATGTATTTATTCAATTTTATACATAAACATTTATAAACAATATAATAATTTTAATAAGTATGGACACTGCAAAATTAATGTTTTTAGCTTTGACAATGGTTTCCCAGCAACAAAATACACATGTAAATATCTTTTTCATTGTTTTATCATTAGGATCACATTTTTCGAGACTCCATTTGAAACATTTAATACATTTTATCCACTTTTCACCCCCAGTGTCCTTGGAATAAAAACCATCACAAATTGGACATTGTGCATCATAATCTTTATGATCAGTGCTGTCATTATCGTCCGTCGAAATGTAAGTTGGTTCATCCTCACTTTCACTGGTCGAATAGTCATTGTTAGTTTTATTAGTTTCCTTTTTACCTTTTGGCACAGGTAAAATAATTTTTTTTGGTTTTTTTGGACTGGGAATCCAGAAAAGCTTCCTTATAAGGTGACCCCGATATTAAAGCTGCCGAACCTCTCTTTCTGTTGTCCGATGTAGCAGGTCTTTGGAGAACAGGTACTGGCCTAATGTCACGCGGTGAAACAACTTGTAAAGCATGAGGACGATGTTGTGGTGTTTGAGAAGGGCCGGGAACAGCAGGATCTTGGGTATGCAGATGAACCGTTTCAGAAGGGCCAAGAGATGCAGGATCTTGGTTGTTCTGCTGATTCATCTGAGGTGGGTCAGTTGCTGCAAGATCTTGGAGATTTTGTTGGGACTCCAAAAAGTCAGCGTCTGAGAAAGTGTTCCGATTGAAAGGCAAAATGCCTGTAACTTCAAACCCCTTCAATGCTACATTAATTGTCGCTGTTCTAATATAGGCTTTACCAACGAGCTCACCTATTTTATCAACAGTAACAGCACGAAACGGATGAGCCGCAAGCCAGTCTTCTATTTCTTGGGCATAATAAGTCTTGAAGGTTTTCATGAATGTCCGATCTAAAGGTTGCATATGGTTTGAGGAATGTGGTGGCAAGCACACTATAGAAATTCCATTTTCTCTAGTCAAATCAATCATGTCCACATTTCGGGTGTGAGATGAATGACCATCTAAGATCAAAAGTACAGGATCTTCCTTGCTCGGTTTGGTATGGTTGATGAAATGAATCATCCACTTCGTAAAAAGATCGGTCTGAATCCATCCTGATTCGTGGCAACCACCAATGCTTCCTGGCGGTGCTAAGTCTAAAAGTTCTTCCTTCATCCGTTTTCTGGGAAACACCAGCATCGGAGGAACATAAATCCCTGAGGCCGATACACAAATGACCAAAGTTACCAGACGACCACGTTCAGCTGAGGATAATTTATGAATTTCTCTCTTGCCCTTCAAACAAACTACTTTCATGCTTTTATGTTGAACCTTGGTGACCCCGGTTTCGTCTACGTTAAAAACTCGGGAAGCATTGTATTTCTCCCGTTCTAACTCAGGTTTTAGAATTGAGTAGAACTTGTCTACATTTTCCTTAGTAAACCCTTTGATCATTGCTAATGCTAGTGGTTGTGGTTTTCTCATTGATAATGCCGGGTGACTTTTAAAAAATAGTCGCAACCATTTTCTGCCTGCTGATTTATTTGTCTCTGAATATGGATGTTTGATATTATTTCTAATCGCTAGCTGGAAAGCCATTCGCTTTAAATCTTTAGCAGTTAGGCCATAGAATGTTTTTTCCATAGTCAAACAATACTCAACTAATTCATCCTCAACTTCTACTGGAAGTATAGTTCTTCTTCCAAGAGAGGGTCGAGAGTTTGTCGAGATCCTCAACAGGTTTTTTACCATAGTCTTTTAAGGTTGATCTCGGTACATTAAAGGATTTTGAAGCCTTCAATAATCCCATTGCCTTGCTTTTTACAGCAAGTACTGCTGTTTCCATTGCTTCCGCTGCGACATCTGTAAGGAAGTAGACAACAAACAGAGGTGGGAGAAATTAGGAACACCCTAATCTTTAAACATGGCGGCCGATCCACTCTGAACCGGTTGAGTAATGTGAACGCATCTTACACTAAAATGAAGCTTATTTCTTACTTATTTCAGGCAAATGAAGTTCAGTTGGATTACTTAAATAATTTTGGTACTACGTATATCAATGTATGAGTAGTTTCTTACCTCACCAAGCGCAAAATTCTTCAAAACATCCCTGAAGCGGAACGGCGTAAGGTTACAGGGCTATAGAATACAAGGGCTGGTCCACTCCTATGATGTTGACGCTCGCCGACTGTTCCAACCTTGCTCTCGCCCCCCCTCCTATGTAACGTCACTCTGGTACCATGACACGCCGCGTAAGCACGGTTCACCTTAGCTCTCACATGTTATTTGATATAACGTTGCAGATGATAATTTATACAATGCACACAATCACCTATATTATATGTTTACCAAGTTTGGTTAATATTGAGTAATTATTTTGTTCAGTACACGTGTTTAAAGAAGGTATATAATTCCGCGAGATTTTCGCCTTTTGACGCATATTTAAGCCTAATTTTCTCGAAGAGACATTCCACGAATTTCTTTAAAAAAATATTCAATACATACAATCACCTAAGATATATGTTTAGCAAGTTTGGTTAATATTGAGCAATTATTTTCTCAGTACACGTTTTTAAAGAATATATATAATTCCGCAAGTTTTTCGCCTTTTGACGCATATTCAATGCTAATTTTCTCGAAGAGGCATACCATGAATTTCTTTAAAAAAATATACAATACACACAATCACCTATATTATATATGTTTAGCAAGGTATTTATTTATTTAATGTTACCTTGAAGACGAGATTACTTTATGAAATGTTACCAAGATTATCAAGTAATATTGTCTGCAGCGTTATTTGAATATTCCAAGAAACACCTTTACTAACAAAATACATTAAAACAAACATTTTCAGGACGATGACATATAAATAAATACATAGACTATATAATATATAAATAATAATACGATTTAAACTTAGAGTACCGGTAATTATTGATAATTCAAAATTTAAAAAAACAAATTTTAAGTAATCAGCTTCAAATAAAAATAAAAATAAAAACATATTGTTTATTTAATTTAAGAGTTGCAAGCGAGATTTCTTTATGTTGAAAAGTTACCAAGGTCCTCAAGTAATTTCTTCTGCAGCTTTAAGTTAAAATGTAAAAAAAATCTTTACTAGCAAAATGCATTTAAAATTGTAGAATAATTAGATATATTATACAAATAATTATAATCAAATTTAAACCCAGATTAATAAAATTATTGATGACAAAAATAAAACATAATTTTAAGTTAAACTTCTAGACTAAATAAATTGCACAGAGTCAATTTAAATTTAAATACGTAGTTCAATTGTTAAAATTCAACTATTAAATTAACTATTCTCTAAGGCCTAGGGAAGAAAAATTTCTATAAAGCAGTTTTATATTTTTTTTAATATTTTATGTCAGCAGTAATTATGTCATGTGCATATCTACATATAAGTTACTCATTATGTGTAAGTATTTATAACTTTTATGTGTTTTATTTTATAAGTATCACACATGTTTTATTAAACTGCAGTATGTCATTCAGGTTTTGGTGGTTTATTGTAATAAATACAATTATTTTCAATAATGTGGCACATTTTGTTCAATTTCGTATTTAATTTTCAGAAATGTTTCAGAGAATCAAATTGAAAGTATGCTAACATTAGTACACTACATCGGTTTATTACCTACGAATTAGTTAGTTTTATTGTAACCCTGTCTTCTTCTTTCATCTTTAGACTAATTGTTTACAGTCTGCTTATTATTTTGTGTAGTGTCAATACTAAAACTAAAGAAGAGCGCATCATAAAAATGTTACAGCTTTACTTAGAAATTGAAATTATTGTAGGAGAGAATACTTATGAGAAGCGGTGGGAATGGAGCAGGCGTTACCACCGTGACGTCATCACAGTGGCAGTGCCGGGAACGATTTCCTAGGCGGACTGGTCTAACCCTTATATTCTATAGCCCTGGTAAGGTTAGCTGTTACGACTCTAATAAACAACTGAGGTGGAGTGAGGGAACATGTTTATTTGGGTTTCCGCTTGAAAGCAGGACTGTTCGGACAGAGCCTAGGGTAGGCGATAATAGGGTAGTATGCGATATTTGGTACATCTACCTTACTCTTTGAGCGTATTCTTCCTAATTTTTAAAATTTTAAATATACAAATCAACGAAATAAACCTTATACAATCAAAATATAGGTCTTATAACTCCTGTATATAACATGTACGCCTACTAACTATGCAGGGTGAATCTGGTTTATGTAATATACTAATTGTTTCCAGTGCATGCTACTGATTTAAATGTTCACTGTACTTTACTACCAAAGAAGTACTCTAAAAAATGGCAACAGAGCGTTATTTCAACAAAACGATGTGTCTACCATCATAATGTATCTGTCAAAAACCTTACTGTTCACCATACATATACATGCAATCATCTTTCTAATAGCTGCTAGCTACATTATATCTAATGACTGATATTTTACGAGTCATTTGGTTTGCACTACTTTTCCAGAAGAAGTGTTGATATCGGAATTTATGGATTATTACTTCAGCAAAGACTTACATCCCGTATATATTTATTAGAGTTACAAATACTCGCGTAAAATAAATTACCTTCACGCTAACGCTTAATTGGTTAATGCAGTACATCGGGAACTAAATTAGCCATTACTACATCAAATGGCAATTACACAGAGATGGAGTTTGTAATTAGATTCTGTCCCAGGACGATGCATTTGATTCCATGAAAGAGGTTTGTTAACAAATAAATACTCTCATGATGTTATTGAGCTTATAAGGTGTTTGTACGTTATTGCGGTTGTAATACGTTATTTGTAAAATTCTTAAACAGTCTATATAAACAAAAGAAAACAAAATATAACTGATATATATCAACTGACTGATATATATCTTACAGTAGTTGAAAAGTAGTATTACGAAATATAGATTTTGCAGTTCGACTTATGTATTCTGAAATTATATTACTGCTTTAAGCCCAGAAAAATATCCTGGCTGCAATATCCATGGCAGATTATAGGTCTTGGTCTGTTTGATTATATTTTAAATTATAAGAACTAGTAAAAGTTATTTGAAGTAACCAAAATGATTAGCAAAAAGAAAGAAATTGTTAAAGGCAAACTCAAGTTTGGCAATTATTTATTTAAATTTATTTGTGGAGTAGATATTTTGTTATCACCCTCAACTTCTTGTGCCAATATCACCAAAATGCATCATCTTTAAAATAAGTATACATCCATAAAGAACTAAATATAATAATCGTTAAATATATTTGTTCCAAATAAAGCCTTATAAAGATAAACGTTTTATGACACAGACAGACGTAAATACAAAAATGTCAATTTAAAAAAGATAATTGCTTCTTAAATTTTTCTAAAAATCATAAGTGTTGCTTATAATACTAACTTATATATATTTTTTTGCTTCCCATAATTATAAATAAATGATTGATAAAACCTTACTTTTGTTGTATTATTTGCATTAAACTTTTCACGCACTTATAATGTACACTACAGTAGACATGTAAAACAATTTATAAATTTCGTTAAAATCCCTTTAGGGTTCTCTTCCATCATTGTTATTATACCTTGATGGATCAAGCCAATAAACTCTTAAAGTTATACGCTATTGTTACTAAGCACAATAGACTGCCGGTGATTTTAATGCCAAGCAAATTATCCCTTCTAAACTTTAGACAAAGTTTCTAAAACTGTATTTTAACACTTAAAGACGTATATTTATTGTTAAATTTCTTATTAATTAACCCTTTCTGGAGAAGTTTATTAGCAGAAAAATTATCACAAATTAAATATAACAATATAGGTATATATTTATAAACAGCAATAATCATATTAGTTTGTATTGTTATTGATTCATTATGCATTGCATGATTTAAATATTCACAACCTATGGCTAGTTAATTACACATTTAAGTTGAAAACAACTTTTAAATTTCTGTATGCAACTAAATCGTAACAGACTGTTTTTATTGTTTTTTGACAAGATTTTAAATTGTAAACGTAGAAACCAAAGTATCTGTTATTTCAGATTTAAACGGCTAAACATAATATTTGTTGTTGCCGGTCGAGGTGTTAACTCATTAACAGAGGTAAACGAAATCAGGTTTAGAATAATTAAAATTGACTGAACATAAAAAAAATTTATTCTCACATTTTTATGTAATTTAAGAACATTATTTTCTTGTTTCTTTGTATCATAAATATTATTTGATCTAAACAATGTATTCAATGCAAAATAATTACTTATTCTTATTTTGTTGTTAGGCAATTCATTCTGTGATGCAAAACATTTAAAAATTAATAGTTGTACTGTGTGTCGATAAAATTCAAGATAAAATCCAGTGATTCAACCATTTTTGGAAAAACCCGACTTGAATATTTTGCTACAACATAATTAATATATTTATTCTGTCGGTTGTTTCCTCAAATATTTTTAATATGTATGTAACATTTGCATTTACTATATAAACCTGTATACCCCTCATTAAAACATTAAATGTAAGGCTTTAAGTACATTGGTTTATTAGGATTAGATGTGTCAAGAAAGCCTGTGTTGCTTTTAGATCAGACCACTACAACTCCCAGGCATGTTAAACTTGTGGTCAATATTTCCAGTTACTCTATTAAATAAAGTTGGCACAATTTATTAGATTAGTGTGTTACGTTGTTATCTTTGGTCAACCTAACACAAAGTGCAGATTATAAGCCATAAAATAACAAAAATAAATTTAAATATATAGTCATTACAAAAGAAATACGGATGTTTATAATGAAGAAATTTCCGTCTTAAAACGAGAAGGAAATTTTTAAATTATTTTACAACCTGGTATTAGTGATTGCGGTGAAACGTACTAACCGTTATAAGGAATGAAATAAAGGATTTATTCTTGTTTCAAATTAAATTAAATTGATTCTCAAACTGTTTCTCTGCAACGTTGATTTTTTTCTGAGTCAGTTGATTATTTTTTATAGATTTTCGACTCTTACTTCGGGTTGTGGCATTTAGAAGAGCTCATGTTGTGAATTACATCCTCAGATAAAATAATTTTTATTAAAATAATTAATTACCTATGTTAAGAGTATTGAACTTTATACTATTTCTAGCTGACAAAACACAAAAAGGATCGATATTTAAAAATGAGTAACTCAACTCGACATTGGAGTTATTTTAATACTGTACTGTGCATTTATTGAAATTCTATCTGGTTGAAAAACAATTAATAACAAATCTTCACATAATATCAAAACATACATAGCCTACATATGTATATATATACTATATATTTATAATAAATTAACTTTTTTTTGTTTTTGTTTTTTTTGTCCTTTATAAAGGACTGAGAGTTGTTAGTACACAAAAAAGTAAATTTATAGTAAAATTAACCAGTTCATTAAGGCAATCAGAAATAATATATATTTATATTAATATACGCAAACGTTTACACTGTGGTTGCTGAAAGTTTATTATTTAACATCTTTAGAATGGTGTTTTATGTTTTATTTAATCCATGTTTAGTGTAAAAGTAATGTCAATGTAATTAAAAAGGTGAAGTTAAGATTTAATTTATCCCCAGTATTTTATACAAATGTGTTTACTCTTATATTACTGTATTTCTTTGAAACCAGTATCTGGTACTTTGTACACTTAGAGGTAATTTTGGCTCCTGTAAGAGTAGACGTTGTCCAAAGTCCTCTAGGGTTGTGTCTTCCTGCGTTGGGAAGTATATAGCACTGGACATTTCTGCTTTCTAAGTGCTCGTTGTTCTAGGTGCGCCGCCGAGTTCATTCTGTCTTGTGGTCTTGAAAAAATCCCTTACGTCCAACTGCTCGAAGTTCTAACAAAATATTTTGGTGGTTTTTGGCGTAGGTTTGTTTCGTAGCAAACCTCGCCCTGTTCTTTAAAAACAACGTGAAACTATCGGAATTAGAGTGTTAGATTCGGTGTTGGTAAATATTTATATTCTTTAAATCTTTTGACGTTGAAGGCAAAAATTTGCCTTTTGCTGTTTTGCTCCAAATTATCATGTCTCATTAACTATATTATTTTATGCAGACATATAACTGTAAGCACAGAGTTCTAATTACTGCTCTGTATGACCTAAACTACCTTGTGGTTTCAGGATAGAAGTACTACTCCCTATCTTGCAATAGATTTTTCGAAAAGTCCCACCTCTCCAGTCTATTTCTGCTCAACTTTCTATTCTTGCCTGTCTAAATTTTCTTCCGTTAATATAGATTTTTTACACAATTTTTATTGATTAATTCTTGCTATTAACTTCTTATGTAGCCTATGTCTGTTGTACATATTCCAATGAACTAAAGTTTAAATAACTTTATCTTCATTAACAACATTAACTGCACAAGTTTCTATTTCTGTGTATTCTTTCGAAAGTTATTTTTGCACCTCCTTCTACAGTGACATCGTTGTCATGGCAACATACAGCAGGCCCCAAACGTTCACTATGAAAACTTGTTTGGCAGGAAATAATATTATTATTATATTTTCATTGCTTGTTTATTACTTAACGTTGAACTGTTTTTAAGTTCAGGTTTCGTTAACTTGTAGTAGAGCACGAACTGATTACATAATATATTATTTTTAATCACAAATGAATGTTGAAAACTGTGAAGTTCTATTTTTAACTATTGTCTTTTACACATTTTGGATTTTTTAACGTTTTTTATTTTAAGTCACGTTTTCTTCATGAAACTAGTTTTTTCTTTGAGTAATTATTCGGTTCGTTTTTTGACATTTCTGCAGTCTAGTACTTTTTGCTGATTTTTGTAAGTAGGCCTAAGTTTAAATTACTATTTCAATTTATTTTGACATTTCTTAAACACTTACAATTATTACACATTAGTTAAATTTCATATCACGACGAGTTATCACATTGTATGGGTAATATTTTCCATAAGGATTTTTTATATACATATTTCAATTAGCAAAACATCCGTTAAGAATGACTTTCAAATGCATTTTAAACTTGTAAAATATTACTTTTAAATCCTCTTTGACTTAAAGCTTTTTACACTAGTGTCATTATAATTTTACCATTTTCAACATTGAGCTTTTTGAAATTCCTTGCTGCACATTTCCCATAATATCTTTTTATTCATTACAATGTTTTAAATAATTTTTATTCAACAACAATATCAATATTTCCGATATATTTTTGTCATCTGTATAATGTTCTTATATGTAGGTATTGACAGTCATAATTCTCTTGTTTTTAATATAAAATAAACCAATTAATATAAAACTAAACTACATGTATAACATATTTACAAACATAACTGTATTTTGGTCTTATATTAAGGTATAATGTTATGTATCTCTCCATTCGTACTTGGTGCTATGTGTCTAAGTGTTAAGCACACAACACACACAATTAATTAAATCCTTTCAATGATAAATTGTGTTGCGTTCCATCTACGCCAAGACTTACTTCCTCAACAATAGATTGAAAAAAAAAGTAAAATATATACGACAGTAGTGAAGTTTACAAACTAATATGTCATGCTAGCGACAAACTTTATATATGCCAAACTGGCAGATCCTTTACTTCAAAGATTAATAGAACATTTACAACCCCATAGAATCACCTTCTCCAAACATAGATCCATTATGACAAATACCAATCAACCATACTACCATACACTGATATCACCAACCTAACTGTTATTCATAATAAGAGGAAAGGACATCGCCTCGACGAATTAGAAGAATGCAATATGTATACTTGCAATAGAAACTACCCTAATTTACTTCTTAATGAAAAGTTGAACTTTGCAGCCAACCCCATTAATATCCTGTCTTACACAACAGGCAAACACAACAGACTTCTCTAACAACAATTAGTTTACAACCTAATCTAAACATCAGTTTTTGTTCTAAAGTATACGGACGACTATGCGGCCACACCCATGTACGATAATCAAAATATTTAACGAAGGGCAAGCCCCTAATCATTTTATAATGTATATCGTGTTGTGTTTTGCTGTGTGTTTAGTGTTGCAATATATTTTATTTAAGTGATGAGCCCTACCAGTGACTACATAATTAAGTAGACAGTTCATGCCATAAGCCTGTACATTGTGGGAATTGAAGCTAGGTCGGCCATCTTGTGTGAGGATAGAAACGTCGAGCGGACCTAGGGAGGAGTGAAATTTTCTGGCGCCTTATTCATTTACACCTTGGTTTCAATAGCTGAAAATGCTCGAAAATCTTTGAAATTAGACAAACTTACAGTTTAATAGGTGTCTAATAGGTGTTTAATAGGTGTCTAATGGTGTGTCACAATTTGAAAATAAAAATGGTTCGTCACTTTAAAAATCGAATAAAGTCCAAACTTTTGTATACTTTTTAATTCGTGACAACAAAAAGTTGCATTTTAAGAAACATTTTTGTTTTTATGGCAGGTGCGTCATGTAAGCGAGAGAAATATAGCTGAAAAGATACATTTTCCGAAAAGTATTTTTTGAAAAAAATAGCTACTGCAGTTTTTATCATACAACAGTCAGAACACGAGCTTCGTTTCGCGGGTAATTTGGCAACATGTACGGGCGGCCGGCCGGCGGCTTGCGACTTGCATCCGCTATATTGTATGAGTATTTGACTCTAAAACTGGCTTCACTCTTGCGTTCGACTTGTCCAGTCTATTTAATTCTGTGGTCGCTGAGTCCTACACCTGATGAAACCAACTGTGATAGGTGAAATTTATTTAGTGTAGTGTTTTTACATAAATAAGACGAATTGCTTCGACTACAAACAAGGTATTTATTTGTTTGTATACATATATATATATATATATATATATATATTATCAATTCAAAGAGTTACAATAATTCATAAAATCCATGATATCTTATAAAGAATATAATACTATTTTACCTTTTTAAGATCTCTATTTAAAATATTTCAAGCCATTATACTATACAAGAATGGAACACGATTAATTCTTATTTTTTTGTTCATCAATATAATAGTTATCTTCCCATGAAATAAAAAAATACTATTAATTTCCTATGGTTAATAACCTTTTAACCAACACGTTACCTTAACTTTATAAGCTATTTGTTCGAATTAACTATTATTTGAGGACAATTTTATAATTTCAACAAAAGAGTTTGATTGTTAGAAATATAACAACCAACTAAAGATTAATATCTTATGATTGCAACTCCAAACTATGTTTTTAAACACCTAGTAGCTATGCTTCAAAATGATCTAGTTTTTAAAGTTAAAATCGATGTTCATTCCGATGAAAGGTAAGCTACTAGCATAGAGGTGGGATACAATAAACATACAAGTATTCTACACTTTGATAGAAAGAGAACAATTATGATATCAGATACGGTATTGATTAAACTGTCAACTCTCTGTACAAAACACAGCTGTCACTTTGAAATTTCTAATTCAAATTAATAATACTCGTACATGCCCTAGTAACTGAGGTTGTTACATGCCCTAGTAACTGAGGTTGTTACATGCCCTAGTAACTGAAA